>JBBPBX010020568.1:3625-33265 GCA_038048925.1 Garcialebias charrua | reverse complement strand
TTTTTAGAAATGAATACATGTACAGTACTGTACAGTCACCAAGCACTTAGCCTATCCTAACACAGTTTTTAAAGATGAAGTAGTGAGTTGAGTTGTCTCCCTTTCACATAAAGGGAGCTAGCACCAGGGAGCTAGCTTCAGTTTAGTCAGTTGCCTCAGCTGGAAAAATATATGATTTAACAATCATGTTTATGTGACTGTTAAGTTTCAAGGAAGGGTTGATTATCACTCCCAGATTAATGACTCTTTGTTTCTCTAAAGGGGCTAGAGAGAAAAGGTCAATGTAGTGGTTCATGAATGTGCCATTGGGATGGAACAACATGACTTCAGACTTTTTCTCATTGAAACTTAAAGGTCCACTGACATGATTTTTTTACTATTCATAAAATTGCTCAAAATATATATATTTTATCATTTAAATATGTTCGTTTTTGCAAACAAAATGATAAATCACTTTAATTTTGCTTTAAAAGTGATTTTGAACTTCAAGCCGTGTTTAATCATGGGAAATCCGATTACACACGAACGCACCATCTGTGACGTAGTGAGAGGCAGAGGGCTCTGGTCTCTTTAATAGCGGACAATTTAAAACCCGACGAATTTATCAATCTATGTGAAGATTTGAGCTATTTGTCTTCATTTTGGGAAGCAGAAAATAGTTTGGGTGATGGAACAAGAAACAACAGGATCTAATTTAGGTCTGATGCTGTATCAGACTTACCTTCATGTCGAGCTGCTCAACGCACGCACTGTGACAAGCCCAGAGCTCTGCCTCTCACTACGTCACAGATGGTGCGTTCGTGTGTAATCGGATTTCCCATGATTAAACACGGCTTGAAGTTCAAAATCACTTTTAAAGCAAAATTAAAGTGATTTATCATTTTGTTTGCAAAAACAAACATATTTAAATGATAAAAGATATATATTTTGAGCAATTTTATGAAAATTTAAAAATCATGTCAGTGGGGCTTTAAGAAGCCATTCAGTCCCAGATGTTAGCCAGGAGGTTGAATAGAGCATGTCCCTCTGTGCCTCAGGGGGAAGTAAATTTGACAGTCATCGGCGTAGAAATTAAAGGGTATGTTGTGTTTGCGTAAAATAGCACTTAGTGGCAGCAGGTATAAAGAAAAGAGAAGGGGACGAGGATGGACCCCTGCGGTACCCGCCACTGAAGTGCTCCCGATGCTGAACTGAAATATTTGATATTGACACAAAAGGTTCTGATATTGACACAACACGGTCCAGAACATTCAAACAGACAAAGATGCACTGCTACAGCGGGCCAGCCCTCTCAAGGAGGCTGTAGCCCCCAGCCCCTAGACCCATAAACATCTGTTAAGCTCCTGGCAAAAACCAATGCAGAAATGTTCTTGTTTTTAGTTTTCTAAATCGCCTTAGCTGTTTTTTGCCACTATTCCTCTTGATTATCCTTTTAGTTGCTATTTAGTTTTGATTAGTAAAAAAAAAATTGTTTTCTATGCTTATGCCTATTTTGTGACTGTATTGTTGTTGTTATTCACGGTTGCCATCACTCTTTGTTAAGAAATCAGGTCTCTCTTGTAAATGAGTCATCGAGACTCAATAGGATTAACCTGTCTAAATAAAGGTTGAATGAGTGAATGAATTTTCATGGACGCCTCACTTCCGGAAGACTTTTTTGCTTTATTTTGAAAGGACAAAGCGGAACTCGGTGTTCCTAGCCAAACATCCGTGTGAAGAGTACGGTTCTCCTCCGTTTCCTCTGAAGTGTGCTGCTTCTCTCCGCTTCAGCCGAGTCACCGCAAACTACTAGTACGTGTGAGCCGATGCAGTGAGGTGTTTTGAAGAAGCAGCCCCGCTGTGACATGCTGGTGCTCGGAGCGCGACTTGAAGCGTCGTGTTGGTGAGATAGAGCCGGGGCTGCACAACGAAGCTGTAGAGAAACTACTGAGCACACAGGAGGCCACGGTTCCCCCTCAAACACACACACACATCATCAGGGCCTTCATGGTGATGCATGCAAGGAAACCAACAAGAGTCAGCGATGGGTAAATCATACTTTACCTTAGAATCTGCATTTAGAGGTGCTACATAATTAAATTCAAAACCTGCATATTTCCTCGTCACTGTTAGCCATCGCGGCTAGCTGCTAACAGCTCGCGAAATAGTTAAGCTAGGTTTTGTAAAAGTCTTTGAGCTAGCCAACTAATGTTAGGATAACGTTAACTAACACGATTATGTTTAATAAAGTGTATATGCGTCTTTTATGTTTTATTTAAATATATTACTGTTTTCTTGGACGATATCGGCAATGTTGTATGGCCAAAACCTGTGCTAGCTTTGCTAACGGTAGCAAACTAATATCCTCTAAGCATTTAATGAAGTAAAGTTGTTGAGCTCAACCAAATAGTACACACTCTTTGAAACTTTCTCTTTGTGTGTCTACAGGTGCGACGAGCGAAGGGATTCACAATCCTATCAGGTAAGACGTGCTCTGATTCATTTGGGCTCACCTGGCCTGATAATTGGTGTCCAGCCACTTTTTGCATTAAAGTGAAATACTAAAGTCTTAGCTATATTTTATAAGCAAGAAGAGCATTTGTCCTCTAACTTCTTGAGCGAGCAGTCCACCTGTTTTTAGCATTTATTAGCTGTGATGATTACATTAACTTGCCTACCGTATGAGTAGGACTTTTCACTGTTAACAGTAACTTTGTGCATCTTGCTGTAAAACTGAACATTGCCTAACGAATGTGTCTATGTGCTCCCCTTTCTAGACTCATAAATCCCAGCCAAAGAGCCAGTTAACTAGCCTTCACCGCTTCAACAAGGTGCGTGACAGCTCGTCAGATCCCATGCCCCCTTACAAGGTGCTGCGGCGGTCAGACGAAAGTCCTGTTAGCAGACACAGCGAAGGAACAGGACACGGCAAGGCCAAAACCTCTCATACTGCCAGAGGAAAAAATGGTAAGGCTTGGTGCTGTAGCTTTGCACATGCAACTAATTTTAGTTATATTAATTCTGCACTTTTTTGACAAGTATGCAAGTACACAAGGCTCAGTCTTACGACCAACCCTCTTTACAATTTACATAGCTCATGTAGGTCACTGCATCCCTGATGCATCCTTACATTTCTATGCTGATGACACAGTTGTTTACTGCCGAGCTAAAACAGTAGCTAAGGCTTTCCAGTTCTACAATCTGCTTTTGACATCATCCAGTCAGATTTGTTCCGTCTCAAACTTGTACTAAATGCTGATAAAACAAAAGGGATGTTTTTTTCAAGTAGGAAGTCGGTCCCAGCAGTTCTTCCTCTGATTTTATCCTCAAATGGTGTCCCTATTGAGTTTGTTGATTCCTATAAATATTTGGGTATCCTGGTTGATTCACATCTCTCTTTTAAACTCCATGTGGAAAACCTAGTAAAGAAACTGAAAGTTAAATCTGGGTTTCTTTTTCAGAAACAGATCATGTCTAACACTGAATGCTAGGATACACCTTGTAACTGTGACTTTCCTTCCCTCCATTGATTACGGTGACATTATCTACATGAATGCTCCTACAAGCACCCTGCGGATGTTGGATGTTGTCTATCATGGTGCTCTAAGATTCATAACTGGCTGTGATTATCGTACCCACCACTGCACCCTGTATTCACTGGTTAACTGGACATCATTAACCTCACGCAGACTCTTCCACTGGTACATTTTCATCTTTAAATCACTTTTGATCCTGTATTGAACGCCTTTTTTGATCTTTAAATCACTTCTTGGTCTGCTGCCCTCATACATCTCCTCCTACATGTCTCTGTGTGAGTGCAGCTACAGCGTGCGCTCAGGACATGATTACCTGCAGTGTTCCATCAGTGAGGACTGAACTTGGAAAAAGGGCCTTCTCCTACTCTGCTCCTGCTTCCTGGAATATCTTACAAAAAGATCTGAAGCTCTCGGCCCTGACCTCTCTAAATGGTTTTAAGAATCTTTTGGAATCCTGGCAAAAACCATTGCAGATATGTTCTTGTTTTTGATTTTGTACATCTACCTTGTGGTGTTTTGCTAGTTTTGATACTTTGCATTTCACTTTCTATTTCTCTCCTATGTTTTTTTTTCTGTTGTTTGTTGTTTAAGGAAATTCTACCATTGCTGTTCATCATTCTTTAGTTTGTAGCAGGTCGCTTTTGTAAATGAGCCCTCGAGGCTCAATGAGATTTACCTGACTAAATAAAGGTTGAATGAATGAATGAAAAATGCAGCTTTAAGAGCCCTGCATACTCTGTCTGAAGTAGGGTTGGGCGATATGGACCAAAATTAATATCAATATTTTTATGATAAATCATGATATATGATATATATTTCAATATATTTTTCTTTCCATAAAATATTAACAAAAATATATTTTTGAGTCAAAGCGTTGTCCCAGTTGTCATACACAGGGTATCTGCGGGGTTGTAAAATGTGTTAAAAGTTAGTAAATGAAATTAACACAAATTAAGCCCATTAAAAAGTATTAAAAAGTAATAAATGTCATCTGACGAGGTTTTTTTTTTTTTAAACATACACAACTATATTTTTCTCGTTCTGTCATCTAAAAAAATGTCTGTGAATTTATTTATATTTTCTAATTTTATGTTCCGAGTAGGACCTTAGCTAAAAACAATGACGTCATATCGTCAGTTGTGTGTGCACGCACCTACAGCTGGCCGAGGCTTATCATTTCTGTAAAAAGAAATAGGAAAGAGGATTGTGGCTTTATCCTCCGACATTTAACAAGAAATGTACCTAAAATATCGTTTGTTAGCTCGAAATTATAGCAAAGGTGTGTCTCAGTCTAACGTTTTCTTAATAAATGCACTTTAATGGTTAAATCGGCTTTATTTAAAAAAGTTTCGCTGCCTGTGTGCACCCTGATCGCTCAGCGGTGAGAAACAGGAAAAAGGAGCGCGGCTCGTTTCGCCGACATTTAACAAGAAAAATACCTAAACAATTATTTGTTAGCTCGAAATTATAGCAGAGGTGTGTTTCTGTCTATCGTTTTCTTAATAAATGCACTTTAATGGTTGAATTAGCTGCATTTCGCCGCCGTGGTGCAGCTGGCTGCTGGATTGAAGGTTCCAAGCAGAGAGGTGGGGAGGATATGGCAGGCCGATTGAGTCATTAATAGCTGGTGAAGATTCTCAGTCATCAGGACATGGTGAATTCTAAAAAGTGCAACAAAAAAAAAGTGCAAGAAAAAAACAATAAAGTATAGTATACTAGTAAAATAAATAGTATAATATATAAAGTCCAGTTTTTGTCTTGAACTTTTTTAAATTTGTCATTATAGGCACGTTTTCCTATTACATGATACAACAGCCAACAGCATGCCATACTATTACTACTGGGGCCATCAGGAACTGCAGTTTTTTTTTCAGTCAGAATGAATGGAAACGGTCATATTTCAGTCAAAAAGTGGTTTATAAATGTGGGAAAAAATCTATAAATATGTCACTTCGGCCTATAAGTTGCAAGGCATCTAAATTATGCAAAAAACTGTGACTTACAGGATGAAAAATATGGTAGTTATTATTTTTCTCTCTCTTTTTGAATTGCATGTATTCAGTGTTGAATTATATTAATTAAACTGTTCTGTTTTCAAGTTTACAGTTTTTCATTTGTCATTAGAGATATGTTATGTGTGGGAACAAACTTTTTCTCTTGGGTTAGATTTAAATAACAAATAGGTCAGTGCTTTTATTGAGGCAAGAAGCAAATTATATATCCAGTAATATAAAACTACATGTACTACTAAAGTTTAGGAAGAAAATGACAGTAATCTTATCACTTTACAATTAGTTGCTCTTAACTGAAGTACAACAGGTTGCCTCTACGGTTGCAGCTCAGTGTCGTGATGGTATTAAAAAATATTGTGATGGTATTAAAAAGGTATTAAAAGGTATTAAATTTAACTTAAGAATTTCTGTATATACCCTGATACAGCAATATTTATTAACAAACAGCTATAACTCTACAAATATAAATGCTTAAAAAATAAACTATTTACATACATTACTTTATTTTTTTTACATTTATTTGCATATATTAAATAATAATTCTCTTCAGCTGAGGGCAGCTGTGGCTGAGAGGCTAGAGCAGTCTCCTCCAATGGAAGAGCTGGGGGTTTGATTCCACCAGCAGTCACATGCTGAAGTGTTCCTGGGCAAGACATGGACCTTACCAAGCTCCGCCCACAGGGCCGCGTTTCATTGGCTAATGCCCATAACACGTCACAGCGCAGCTTCCACGTGCGTGCCGGTCTCACAAAACAAACGCTACGGTAGCGTTTGTGAGACCGGCACCACATGCTACTTACATTGCTAGCTAGCATACGTGCAGAATTTTTTTGCGTCAGGGCTGGAAAAATGCTCCTCCACCGTCAGTGGGGTATCTGTACAGGAGATGTCAGGTACCCTGACCGTATTTGTGGAAGTAAAATTCACCGTTTCCCTATATGTGAAACTGAATGCCTTGCTTGGATCAAAGCTTGTGCACGACCACAAAACTGAACAATTATTTCTTTCACCAGCAGAGAAGGGTTGACCTGCTTTTGAAACCTGCTAGTTAACAACACGCGGTCACGATGAGAGAAAGCCACAGTTCACTGAACGTCCTGGAAGTTGGGAAGAAACAGCTCTGCTAACTCCACATGAGCTAGCTAACACAACGAGCTCTACTGTCGATTTCACCTAAAACTGCACAAAATCGTGACACGAAGGCTGGATTTTAACTAACACACCGGACGGCTGAGCTCGTTAGCCCTCACAAAAGTCGCTGTCGGCGTGTTTAGCAGCTAAAGCAGCAACGGCTAACCAACCACTTAAGGAATGAATGGAGATTACAGTTAGCATTAGCTTTGCGACCAAGGCACACAAACTTTTGCCAACAATAGAAATCGCTGATTTCAAAAGTAACCCTCAAAACCATGAATGCCTGACTTACCCAGCCTTGCAGAACAATAGGCATCAGTGATCCTGTCCACAGCTGTAATAATGCTGAGCCTGAGCGTGTGAGGAGCTGATGTTTTCCTCATCAGACAGTAGCATTAGCGGTGACGCGCACGCTGTTGGAGGCATCGCGTGGATCAAACAACTTGATAACGTCCAAAAAAAATAACATGAACTTGTTGGTTCCCCTGTCCATTGTCATGGCTGATATTTTGTTGGAATCTGGCAGAAATGATACACTATTCGACTCAGAAATACCCTGCAGAGTCAGTCGACGCCATATTTTCCATTGACACTCAATGCTGCGCTTGGGAGACATGCAGCCATGTTGGAGCTTAGGGGGCGTTTCTGGGCGGAGCTTGGTAAGGTCCATTGAACCCCTCATTGCCTCTGATGTGTGTCCTATCGGTGTATGAATGTGATAAAGTACTGATTAATCCTTGTATAGATCTAGTAGAGTGCTGTAGGGCTGGGCGATATGAGGAAAATATTATATCGCAATTTTTTTGGCTATATCACGATACACAATATATATCGCAATATCTCCAAAATCAATGAAAAAATGATTCAAAATTGATTAAAAAATTTCAACACTAAATTTGAACAAACTTAAATATTTTATTTTAACCATCAATTGCACACATAAATAAAAAGTACTTCAAGCAAAAAGGAAGAATAAATAATTTAAACTTAAAAAGGTGCTCTTGTGCTTTTAACATTAAAAAAATGTTAAATCAAAACATTTAAGGCCTTTAAAATACAAAAACAAAAGTGTAAACAGTGGCCATAAAATTTACTGACCCAGAACAGTCACAGGTAACAACTCTCAACTATTTGCATGTGCTGGTAATTTTTAACAACAAACCACAAAATGTGCACAAGTTTCAAACTGTGCCAAGTTCAGGCAATGTCTGCAAAACCTCTGAACAAGAACAGATTTATCACAGGTATTGTGTACTGCAGTAAATGTGAGCCTCTGTGTACTGTATCCGGTTTTATTGTGAAAGGGTCAGGGGGTTGTTTCCGGGTTCACGAAGACGTTCTCTAAGTTGCTCTACAAAGTGTCGCATTGAATCCTTGTGTAAAAACACGACAGCCTCCACTCAGAAACGTGAACAGAGAGGTGGAGACATTATTAAATCAGCAGTTTATCATATATCGCTAAAGACACGGTCAGTCTCAGCTGTGGAAGAAGACGGCTAAAGCGTTAGCCATCTTGTTAGCCGCTAAGGACCGTATCTTTAGCGATAATGATAAACTGCTGATTTATTAATGTCTCCACCTCTCTCTGCGGTGCACGCATGGCTAAATGAGCTCAGACCCGTGGTTTGTTTTAATGAAGCAGCAGGCTGGAAAAACACTTGGTTCTGCCGTTCATGCTCCACTCCGCTGTTTAAATGGTGAAAAAGATTCGTAGTTCCGACTAGTGCTGGACGATAATTCAATAACGATAAATATCGCGATATACTTTTATTCAATAACGATGATATGAAGTTTAAGCATATTTTCGATATTTCGATAGGATTTTACAACTTTTCACTGACGTTTTTCTGTTTCTGTTCGGGTTGGAGCGGCTGCTTCAACAACCGCCCGGACAGAAAAAGCTGTGACACAAAACGTGCGTGGTGACGTCGTTGTTACGCAGCGCTCACTCCAGCAGCAGGCGTTAGCGGTAGCAGGCTAAAAGCTAAGCTAGTCTCCAAAGCGCGTTGTTTTCGCTTCAAAACGAGTCAAACGAGTGCTCATGACCGTCAGAATGTGACTGAACAAAGTTTCACAAGCGAAGAGAAAGCAGACGACATCACTGATGAGAGGAAAGACTAATTCGTCGGTGTGGACGTAGTTCGGTTTTGTTAAACTGCAGGTCTCATCTGCAGCGAGTCCTACTCGGTTTCTTTATTTTTCAAAACGTGACGGAGAGTCGTTCTAACTAGCTGTGGAAACATCTACTTGTTTAATCTGAAGAGTTTCCACTCGATAGAATATGATGAGAGTCAGAAGATGAAGAATAAAGTTTGAGCCAACGTTTCCCTGAAACTACGACGTAAACAAACAGCCCCAGCGCGACATGTTTTTTTTTATTGAAAATAAAACAGATTCATCAGAATAAAAAGAAAGAAAAACACTGAATGAAAAGGTGCAGAAAGACGAAAATAGTGTTATAATATCTGCCCCTTGTTTAAAAAATACAAAATAACTACAAACAACAACCTTCACTTCACCTGCACCACACCTTCCCAACAACTTTGATTTAATCATCTTTTAAAACATATAAATAGTTTTATAAATGTTTATGATGATATCAAGTCAACACAATCCTGTTTCCTGATTTACAACTCAGCTCCTTCACACTAGTTCTAAATGAAGATTTTACAAACATTTACATTCCCTTCAGGGTTTAATAACTTTTTAAACAAAATGTAATTGAATATTTGGGGGTAATATTTTTTTTAGTTTTATATATGACTTGTAAAATACTATGTTCAACCAAATCATAACATTTTAATAATTTCAATTGATGAAATAATATATTTGTTGGGTGACCATAGCACTTCCTAATAATAATTCTTACAGCTCTTTTTAGTAAAATAAAAATAGGATTTGTAAAAGTTTTGCATGCTTTTCCCCAAACTTCAATACAACAGATTAAATATGGAACAATCATTACATTATACAATATATTCAAAACTTTGTCATTCAAAAACTATTTTACTTTATACAATAATGTAATTGATTTTGTTATTTTTATTCTGACCCGACAGAATTATTGGGTTGAGAATTTTATGTTTATTTGATGGTGATTTCCATCTTTTTGGAGGCTAAATACAAATACAAGGTGAACATCAATTTATTTGTATAGTTTATAGGTTTTTTTAGGCTTTTATATTGTTTATATCGATATCGAATTATATCGATATCGACCGAAATTAAGAACTATATCGTGATAAAAATTTTGGCCATATCGTCCAGCCCTAGTTCCGACCTTTCTTCGGGATTATTTTCAGCATCGTCTACAAAAACATTTTTTATGCCCTCATCTGACAATTTAATCCAAACTAGCTCAGAACATTGTTTTTCCCCCTCAGCAGCTGGCACGTCATATCTGCCGTGTTTACATGTTGTGCTGAAAGTCTCCGAAGCTCCGTCCTCCTCCTGCAGCCTGCAGGAAGGAGGGGGGCGAGTGGGAGCCCGCGCGACAGCAGGAGGATCCTCGATATAGACGATATAGCCCTTTTAACCATCGTACATTTAAAATATTGCGATACATCGAGTATATTCGATATATCGCCCACCCCTAGTCTGGCATTATCTTGTTGAAAAATGCAGGGTCTTCCCTGAAAGAGATGACGTCTAGATGGGAGCATATGTTGTTCTAGAACCTGAACATAGTTCTCTGCATTAAGCCTTTCCAAACATGCAAGCTGCCCATGCCACAAGTGCTCATGCAACCCCATACCATCAGTGATGCAGGCTTCTGAACGGAGCGTTGATAACAACTTGGGCTATCCTTGTCCTAGTGCTGGACGATAATTCAATAACGATAAATATCGCGATATACATTTATTCAATAACGATGATATGAAGTTTAAGCATATTTTCGATATTTCGATAGGATTTTACAACGTTTCATTGACGTTTTTCTGTTTCTGTTCGGGTTGGAGCGGCTGCTTCAACAACGCGCCCGGACAGAAAAAGCTGTGACACAAAACGTGCGTGGTGACGTCGTTGTTACGCAGCGCTCACTCCAGCAGCAGGCGTTAGCGGTAGCAGGCTAAAAGCTAAGCTAGTCTCCAAAGCGCGTTAAGTTTTCGCTTCAAAACGAGTCAAACGAGTGCTCATGACCGTCAGAATGTGACTGAACAAAGTTTCACAAGCGAAGAGAAAGAGACGACATCACTGATGAGAGGAAAGACTAATTCGTCGGTGTGGACGTAGTTCGGTTTACTGCAGGTCTCATCTGCAGCGAGGTCCTCCTACTCGGTTTCTTTATTTTGCAAAACGTGACGTAGAGTCGTTCTAACTAGCGGTGGGAACATCTAACTTGTTTAATCTGAAGAGTTTCCACTTGATATAATATGATGAGAGTCAGAAGATGAAGCACAATAAAGTTTGAGCCAACGTTTCCCTGAAACTACGACGTAAACAAACAGCCCCAGCAGCGCTGCATGTTTTTTTTTCTTCTTCAAAATAAAACAAATTCATCAGAAGTTTAAAAAAAAACACTGAATGAAAATGTGCAGAAAGACGAAAATAGTGTATAATATCTGCCCCTTGTTTAAAAAATACAAAATAACTACAAACAAACAACAACCTTCACTTCACCTGCACACACCTTCCCAACAGCTTTGATTTAATCATCTTTTAAAACATATAAATAGTTTTAGAAATGTTTATGGTGATATCAAGTCAACACAATCCTGTTTCCTGATTTACAACTCAGCTCCTTCAAACTAGTCCTAAATGGAGGTTTTACAAACATTTACATTCCCTTCAGGGTTTAATAACTTTAAACAATTTTTAATTGAATATTTGGGGGGTAATTTTTTTTTAGTTTTATACATGACTTGTAAAATACTATGTTCAACCAAATCATAAAATTTTAATAATTTAAACTGATGAAATATTTGTTGGGTGACCATAGCACTTCCTACTAATAATTCTTATAGCTCTTTTTTTAATAAAATAAAAACAGGGTTTGTAATAGTTTTACATGCTTTTCCCCAAACTTCAATACAACAGATTAAATATGGAACAATCATTACCTTATACAATATATTCAAAACTTTGTCATTCAAAAACTATTTTACTTTATACAGTAATGCAATTGATTTTTTTTTTATTCTTAAGTAATTTCCATGAGATGTCAGCTTCTTATAAATAACAACACCCAAAAGTTTTATTTAATTAACTATGCATTTCAATACTGTACATTTTAAAGTTCTTGTTTAAAGTTAAAACTAATAATACAGTATTGACACAGTTGAGAATTTTATGGCAAGAAAGTTCATGCTCAATAATCCAGGTACCAAATCCAATAATTCTCAGTCAGGTCATCTGGACAGTTTCTTTTTTATGGAAACTGGATGGAGGATGAAACGTTTCTATAAAAAATAAACTGTCCAGATGACCCGACTGAGAATTATTGGGTTGAGAAGTTTATGTTTATTTGATGGTGATTTCCATCTTTTTGGAGGCTAAATACAAATACAAGGTGAACAATAATTTATTTGTATAGTTTATAGTTTTTTTTAGGCTTTTATATTGTTTATATCGATATCGAATTCTATCGTTATCGACCGAAATTAGAAACTATATCGTGATAAAAAATTTGGCCATATCGTCCAGCCCTACCTTGTCCTCTCTGGTCCGGATGACATGGCGTCCCAGTGTTCCATAAAGAACTTCAAATCGTGACTCATCTGACCACAGAACAGTCTTCCATTTTGCCACACTCCATTTTAAATGACCCCTGGCCCAGTGCAAACGTCTGAGCTTGTGGAGCTTGCTTAGAAATGGCTTCCTCTTTGCACTGTAGAGTTTCAGCTGGCAACGGCGGATGGCACGGTGGATTGTGTTCACTGACAATGCTTTCTGGAAGTATTCCTGAGCCCATTCTGTTATTTCCTTGACAGTGGCATTCCTGTTTGAGGTGCAGTGACGTTTAAGGGCCCGGAGATCACGAGCATCCAGTAGAGTTTTACGGCCTTGACCCTTACGCACAGCGATTGTTCCAGATTCTCTGAATCTTTGTTATGCACGGTTGATGATAAAAAGTCTTTGCTATTTTACGCTGGGTAACACCATTCTGGTATTGCTGCACTATCTTTATGCTCAACAATGGTGGAATTCGACGGAGTGGACAAATGAAGTTCTGAATGTGCTCAATGACAAAAGGCTTTTTGTGAGCACTTTTCAAAAGCTTGGACTGAACTTAAAAGAAAACCAAAGAATATGATTCTGTAGACCACGAGACATTAAAATACAGTAGTTCCAACCATCTAAGATAAGATAGAACTTTGTTGATCTCTGAGTCCATCCATCATCTTTACCCGCGGCGCTAATTCTTTTTTGTCTTGTGGTGGTCACTGGTACTCATGTCCAGCAATCACTGAGTGGGAGGTGGGGGAAAACCTGGACCGGTTTCCAGTCCATCACAGGGACACATGGAGACAAACGAGACAACCATTCACTCTCTCGCACAATTTAAATTTACCAATCAGCCTAACATGCATGTTTTTGGTCTGTGGGAGGAAACCGGAGTACCCGGAGAAAACCCACACGTGCACAGAGAGAACATGCTAACTCCACCCAGAAAGGTTCCTGGCCTGGATTCGATCCAGCAACCTTTTTGCGGAGAGACAACTGCTCTACCAAATGAGCCACTGTGCCACTAGTAGAATCAGATCAAATTGATCTATTCAAGTTTTTTTGCATAAAACCTTAATGTGTTAAATCTTTCAGCTGCTCCCTTCTTCAGGGGTCGCCACAGCGCACGAAGACTTGACAATTATTTTTATGCCGGATGCCCTTCTTGATGCAACCACTGAGCTACCACAGCCCTCTGTGTGGAGTAGAGAGCTGCTATAGGACGCCCAGGGGAGCAGGTGGTGGGGGTTAAAGGCTTTGCTCAGAAGCCCAGAGTGGGGCAAAAGAGGGAGGAGGCAGGTGTGGGTGCTTCACCTACATTTTTTGATTATGTCAGTACAGGGAGTTGAACCGTTAACCTTCCGATCACAGGCCCACCTTCTCCAACCTCTATGCCACCACTCTACCTTAATGTGCTAAAACTAGAGATGTTAATTCTGGTGGAAATAATCTTTCATTCAGAAAATGTTTTAATTTACAAAGTAAGGTAAGTTTATTTGGGCTGCTCCTCTTCAGGGTGGTCACTGCAGCGAACAAACTCACATTAAATGTTTGGCAAGGTGTTTTACACCGGATGTCCTTCCTGACGCAACCTGGATTCGAACCCTCAACCTCAAGATTACAAGACAACGGCACTGACCACCAAGCTACCACAGCCCTTATTTAATGTTCTCAAGTAATTCTACTTATGTAGATTTGTTTATTAAAACTTCTATTTAATGTGATTATATTATTTATGGCTAAACATGTGCTTCAAAGTACAACTGTATTTAATAAATTTGTATTTATTCAGAATATGACTGACACTTTTTATTATTTGTCTCATCACACACACTAAAAACTTCTGGGTTGAAAACAACCACATATTGAAACGGCACCGAGTTACTAGACTGAGCCAGACAATATATTTAACTTATCGGTAAAGTTTTCTACCCAAAAATTGGGTTAAAATATGTAAATTAGAGCAGCTAAAAAGCTGTTTGCAGAATAACCCAACTGCCTAGATCATTACAACTTGTGCTAATCACTATGACCACTAATACTTTATTTTATCTGACCATCTAGTTCAAACTAAAGTTGTTACCAAAGCCAACCAGAGTAAACATTTTCTTACAAGTTGTTTTTACTTCTTTTATTCTAAAGCAGAAGTCCAGTCAGGTTAGAGTCTGTCGACATAAATCTAAATAACCAGCAGTTTTTAGTGCGTGCGACTCAAACTCTTGGTTGTCAGTGGATTCACGAGTATTTTGTTTACAAGGAGTGTGGATTCCCTTTACATTTCTGGAGAACCACTGTAGTAAACTATTTTTTTAAATAAGCACCATTTGAAAATGCATCTGCTCACAACAGGCTCATGTTCAGGCTGCTGTTTAATACACCGTATTATATTGTTAGTATTTAGCATATATCTTAGATCCATACTGTTTCTTTTTTTATATAGTATTTTTGCTATTTTGGGCTGTAACTGGGACCGTGAGTACACAATTTCTGCACCTCATGTACCACATGGGATGTGAATGACAATAAAGAACCTTGAACCTCTCTGTATGTTTCATTTCACTCTGCAGTCTTTGAGACTGAATATTGGAACAAAAATTATATAACGTAAGCAGAGAAGCTTAAACATTTCAAGATGCTTAAATAGTTTTGGGAATATATGGTCACCCTCCAAAACATTATTTAAGATAAAGATAGTTAACCTTTGATGCAATTTCAAAGTCTGGTTCAGTTTTAATGAAGGTTGACTGGACTGAAACTGTAACCAGGGTCATAAACTGGTGGCCCGGGGGCCAAATCAGGCCCATGGATGAACTCAGTTCAGTCCACCAATGGGTCATTTTATATAAAACTAGATTTTAAACCGTAAAAAAAACTTACTTAATGACAATAACTGCTGGATGTGCAGCCCTGAGCTCTTGGCTTTCAGTAAATGTGGCCCCCGTAGTGAAATGGCCCTGCTGTAAACCGTGATGGCAGCAAAGTTCTCATTGAGCTAATCGCTCGAGTACGAGTTGTTTAAAACTGATTCTTTCATTCTAACAGCCCCATGTAGAAACAGATAAGATTAAAAAAGTGTATTATGATGTACCTGGGAATGAGCATGCATCAGGGTATTATGATGTAAGATATACACAACAAGCTTGGATTTTAACCAGTGGTTTCCTCACATTAAAGCAGTACTGTATTTGTACGCGCTGCATCACTTCTTCTTCTTCTGTTGATTTATTGGCGGATTGCAAGCAACTTATAGGTGCATACCGCCACCTACTGAGCATGAGTGTGCAGCTCATGGCCTCTGTCCCTAAATTCTTCTTTTAATGTTAATGTTTTGTAAAAATATAAGCAGTGCTTTTCTTACAGTTGTTGTCTTGTCCTTATCCCCTTCATTTCCTAATATTCCTTCTAAGCTCCATACTCCTCCTACCTCTTTAACTTTCCTTTTCAGTTTCATCCTTTCTTCTAGTACATGCCATCAACACATGCTCAACACTTTCTGTTGCTCCACAGTTTCCACACTTATCAGCCTTTTTCCCCAATCATGTACATCGTGTATGTCCCACCCTCAATCTCATAATTATTTCATCCATTCTTCTATTTCCTCTAATATTCTTCATTATAACTGATTTCTGAATCCTATAGAATCTTAATTCCTTTCCTATCCTCATCCCAACTCCTTTGCCAGTCCTCCATCTCGTTCTTTTTAATCATCGATTTTCCCTCTCCTTTCCCATATGGAATTTGAACAATCCATTCCCTCTTCAGCTAAACTGCTGTTAAGCAGTTCTGCATTTACCGTAACTTGTCTGTTAACTTCACAAAAGTGTTCCTCTGTGATCCTGCTGAGGATCGTCTGCTCAATCAGCGATGAGTGACAACAGCTTTGCATCATTTCATCCACTACAGTGAAGAAACTGGATACTGTCATGTGGGAGAATGTGTTGAACTTTTCAACAATAAATCATCTTCTGTGAAACGGAAGCAGTTTGGGATGTGTGTTTGTTCCTATTGTTGAACTTATGAGGTAATATTTTTTAGATATACTGTATAATGTGTTTTTTGTCATAGTTTTTATAATATTTTAAGTTAGGGTGTCTGGTATGTGTTTGGCCCGCCTCTTACCTGAGCAGTATGTTCCAGTTAGGTGAGACTGTAAGAAGTGCTTGCTGCACACTTTACAGTGGCAGCAAGTTTTATTTAAACCTCTTTTTCTTATTTCCCTCAGTTTGTTTATTTTAATTGTGCATTTTTGTAATGAATACTAGCAAGGCCAGTTAGCATTTTTGAATAAATAACCACAATACCAACCATTAATGTTCAGATTCTGTTCAATCTCTTGCAACATTTTGCTTTTATTTTTATCAAATGAGCTGAAGGCTTTCAATAAAAAGTCGTTTCACACTGGTGCGCAGAGAACGACACTCCTCAGATCAATTCCTTCCTTGTGACTTCTTGAAATGAATCAAACTACCGGTAGTTGGAAAATGTGATAAGAGGGTTGCAATGGAATTCAGTTCTGTCGATGTGCTCTTGTTGGATTGTGGTTATTAGTCACATTGATGCACTGAACATATAACTTGAGAAGGATGGGGAAAATAAATGAGTCAGAGTAAATATGTCATAAAAGTACCGGATAAAACAACCAACTTATAGGACATTGAAAGTAAACATCTAAAACATTAAAGTAGCTTGGATTTTGGTTAAAGTAAAATTGGATGATTTAACTTTTCGAGCTGAGTTTCACGAGTTTACACACACACACACACCGTTTTCAGTCATGTCAAGTGTTCAGGGGAAGTGACAGAAGATGCTGACCTGATGAAAATACCGGTATGCTTCTTTTTTTAAATGAAAGGATATGAGGACGTTTATCTTAGATCTTAAACGCCTCCATGAAGAGTGTACAAACATAATATTGATGCAGTGTGACTGACATTACCGACTGAGCCGTCTTATCGAACCCTAGCCCAATAAGAATGAGAGCAGCAGGTACAGAGCGCCATGCGCTTTGATCAGCGTGCATTAAAAGTTGTTTCCCCTGAGACATTCTGGCAGTCCTCGTGCTGAATGTTAAAACTGTGTCCTCGTCTTTGCAGGTTTTCTTGGAGTGGCATGTGCCTGGATCCTGATGCAGGGCATCGCTGCAGGAGCTGCACTCAAGAAACATGCAGCTGGAGCATCCTGCGGCCTGAAGGACCTGCTGGTCCTCACAGAGCGCCGCGTTGAGGAGAGCCTGGCAAGCTTCGTGAGTAGAACGGCAATGCTTAACCTGAAATCTTTAAGTTACTTGTGCTGCTGTATAGTCTTCATCACACTTTATGTTTAAGATTAGATATGTTTAAATTCTTATGAAAGAGAGAAAAAAAGTTTATTTTCAAAGTAATTTTCTATAAAAGCTAAGACGTTATTTTTTATACAAAGAAACTTTCATACAAAGATTGTTCTCTAAAACAGGGGTCCTCAAACGGTGCACTGTCATTTGGATCGAGGCCAAAATAATTACTTATCCGGACCTACATGGATTTACTTTACACACCTTTTTTCTTTAAGTTTTATAGCCTTTATGGTAAATTCCAAAGACTAGCTTTTCCCCACAAAATGGTAAATGGAGCTTACTTATATAGCACTTTCCAGCCCCCTTTGAGGGGCCCGAAAGCGCTTCACAGTACCAGCCATCCACCCATTCATACACACATTCATACACCGGTAGCGGTAGACTGCCATGCAAGGCGCTGCCTGTCCTACCGGGAGCAACTTGGGGTTAAGTGTCTTGCCAAGGGACACAACGAGGTATGCTGTGACCGGGGATCGAACCCGAGACCTTCTGGTCCTGAGCCGGCTGCCCTGCCTCTACACCATCTCGGCCCCACAAAGAGAAGTTTATCAATTTATTTTATATTGTAAGTGTAATCAATTTACTGTAATCAAAATTCAAAATTATAGTTGCACTTGGTTATGTATATTTTTGTCTAATATTGGATAATTTTGTAGAGAAAAGTTTTCATATATATAATCTCATCACTTTTTCCAGATGATTGTTTCCTCTGGTATCGGATGCTGTGCGGCTGGAAGGATTTTTACTGAAACCTTTTTACTTTTGGGCATTTGTTATGATGCGTAACCATGGCAACAAGGTGTTTTTTTTTAACAACCAGGAGAAGCTGATTAACATCTCAAAAGCTGAAATACCTCAATTACAGCCCCAAATCCCAAATGAGTTGAAAAGGAGGCACCGTGGACGAATTCCCGTCAACCTGGCGGTGCTCGAGCACCTGACCACAGAGATCCTGGACCTGGTGGGAAACTCGGCTCGTGACAACGGGAGCACCGGGATCATCCTCTGGCACCTTCAGCTGTCTGTCCGTGGCGACGAGGAGCTCGGCAGACTGCTGGGAGGAGTGACCGTCGCTCAGGGAGGAATTCTGCCCAGCATTCAGGCGGTCCTGCTGCCCAATAGATCTGAAAGGAAGCTGGATCCGGGTGGACGGATCGGGATCTGTTGCCAGATTCTTCGGATTCACTGCAGGAGATCCTTCCTGTCCACAGCTATCAGCATCTATAACAACTCTTGAATGAAACCAGGACGATGAGCTACGACAACACTACACTTCCTTTGGGATTAATAAAGTATTTTTGAATTTGAATTGAACTGAATTATATAATATCAGTTTATAACATTATTTATCTGAGGAGCCAGCATTCAATAAACTATTTCATTAAGTCCAACGTCATCAGTCCAAGGAGCTGCAATAAACTCAGTCTTATACGTAGCATCCTCATATAGCGCGTCAACCAGTTTGATGGTGCTCGAGTGGTTTCTGGAGTCCGCCCTCTCCCCCGTCGACTCGTTTGAGGCAGTCATGGCCAAAGTGGTTCAAAACATCCTAATTTATGCTCAATAATCCATTTTTCTACCTGGATTATTGAGCATGAATCAGGATGTTTCATCGTTTATAAATTACAGCTGAAATTGTTGCGAAGGAAACTGAAGCACATTCAAGTCACTTAGCACTTTGAGATTTTCATTAATGAAAAGTGCGTTATAAATTGAATTTATTATTATTATTATTATTATTATTAAGTCGTGTGGAGCTGGTTTTGTTTTCAAACAGCCGGGCTGCTGCATTATTTTATGACGTGGAAATGACGTACACCCTGGCATTAAAAGTTCATCCAAGACATGTGACTGAAGACGCTGCCTAACTGTGTTTTGTGAGGTCATAGGTCGTGCAGGAGCTGACTTCTAACCGAACACTTGTGTATCAAATTTTCAGCTTTTCAACAGGACCGCTGATGCGTTTTTATAAGAAATGATGGTATTAACGTCCCTATCGGCCCTCTCTTTCAGGATGAAGCCAATGGGAAACCCGTGGGTACTTGGTCCCTCGGCTTCCCTGAGCTCCAGGTCCACCAGGACTCTTCCCCCAGCTGGCCCAAAGTCCAGTGCAGCCTCCACTTCATGGTCCAGGGCCTGGAGAAAATCTTGGAGGACCAGAAAAACAATCTGAATCCCCAAGATGTTTCACTGCACAAGAAGCTGCGGGACACCATCTCACGGGTCAGGATGCTCACGGTGTGCGTGGAGAACCACCTGGGAGGGAAATGCTCCCACGAACCGCCACCACCCAAGATGCCCGAGCACGTGTTTGAGAGGAAACAGTGGAGTCGCACGCTGCTGAAGCTGGCCGGGAAGTATCTGGACTGGCTGCGGCAGGAGGTTCCGGAGGTTTCACCAGTCAAAGAAGCGAAAAGGAAAAAACACAAAGCTGCAAAAGCAACGTTTCATAAATACTTGAGAGGGAGCGTGCATCAGCTATGAGCCCAGCTGAAGTTAGTGTCTTATGCAAATATGGTTACAATCTAGGTCTTTAAATGAAATATTTTCAAAGTCTGCAAAAGATCGTCCAACAAGCCTGTATCTTATATTCTTTTTACCATGTAGGATTATAAATAAATTGACTAAAGTCACCTGTACAGACTCAGTGACTTTTTTTTAAAAGGAAAACTGGAAACGCTGTTCAACTGATGGCCTGGGGGCCAAATCAGGCCCACGGTGAGCTATGTTCGGCCCACCAATGGGTTCATTTTTAAATAAAACTAGATTTTAAACCGTTCAACAAATGTACTTCATGACAATAACCACTGAATGTCTGGACCCTGAGCAATTCAGTTGAAAAGCCCTGTTTTATAAGTATAATTGAAAAATTTCACTGACTGTTCATCAGTCCCTGCGATGGACTGGAGACCTGTCCAGGGTGTCCCCCGCCTCTCGCACAGTGACTGCTGGACATGGGCACCAGTGACCCCCCGTGACTAGAATAGGATGAAGCAGGTAAAGATGATGGACAAACTGTTCATCACTGGTTTTGCTACTATTCAGTCGTTGATCGTTTTCTTTCATTTATCAAATGAACATGGAGGTCAAAGGTTCACAGGTGAAAGAATAAGTATACTGAAATACACAAAAAAAAACTGCCAAAAACTATCAAGTTAAAACTAAAATAGACTTGCATTTAAGACTATTTTCATATTTTAAGGAACAGTTCTAAACTTAATTACCATATTTTTTGGATTATAAAGCGCATTAAGGCCCGTAGCCGGATATCAGTAAAACCGAATAGTTTATCATGCGATTTTTGCCTTTCATCCACACGTGAACTTTGGTTGATGTAACTATAAACGCATAATAAAAAAACTCCAACCAAAATGGAGATTTGAGAATTCTCCGCTTTCGAGTCTGCGTGTGGACTTTCAGAACCGGAGGTTTCTGCTCCAGCTGGAGCGGCGCTGACGTCACATAATGCTCGTCGAAAACAAAAGTGCTAAAATATCAACATACTTGCTCTGACATGATTCCCAGTCGACATTTTCCTGCGTTTTATTAACTTTGTACTCCAACACGGTATTTAATAGTAGTTCAACCTGTGGTCTGTCAACACAAACGAATGAAAAAATAATAAAATAACAGGAAGTAGTGGTTGCTTTGAAGGGTTGTGACAGCATTACACTGCCACCTATGGGTTCGGCATATTCTTTACAACGCTCTGTGGTGAAAATAAACGGGGACATGTAGACGAACATTTTAAATATCCAAACATGTATGTACAGAGATTTTTTTTGCGCAGATATTCATTTTTCAAACACCAGGCTACGTGTGTACAGGGCCAAAGTGAAACTAAAACATTTTGACTGATTTTTGAATGCCATGTACCACATAACATCTGTTCGAGGTCAGTAAGCACAATCAGAATTAATACATAATGGCGCACCGGATCATAAGGCTTACTGTTGATTTTTGAGAAAATTAAAGGATTTTAAGTGCGCCTTAGAGTCTGAAAAATACGGTACTTATATCCTGCCTCATGCTCAGTTATCAAGGTAGAAAATCTTTAGAAAAACCAAACAAGTCGGTGGGGGAGAGGGCGGACAACAGAAACCACCCGAGCACCATCAAACTGGTTGACCCACTATGTCAAGGTGCTATTTATAAGACTGAGTTTGTTGCAGCTCCTCAGGCTGAAGCAGTTTTTTGATGAAAGACGAAACGTTTCAACAAAAAGAAACCGTCCAGAGGACCTGACTTCACTTTGTTATATTAACAACATACTTGTTCCCTGTCATACAAAGGAGCCACTTCACACAAAAAAAACTATCAGAAATTACTTTTAATTAAGTTTGATAACCTCCAGCAGCTTGACGTGTCCCCATGTGATTAATTAATCAACTTGCCAAGGAAACAAATGAGACGGGGTTCTAATAAATCTAATTACTGTACAGAAGTGTTTCCTTAGCCGTCAGTGACTGTTCTCTCTCTGGCCACCTCTCCCTTGTGGGCGGGCCACACCGCCCGAGGTACAAGACGTAGGTGGATGAGTCACCTTTTGAGGGTTGCCAGTTTAGCCTCCATCAGTGGACCCTACAGTGAAATGTGCAGCCAGATGGACAGAACCACGGGCAGATGGTCCTGACAGCCGCCCATCAAATATGTGGAATACCAACACGTAAATTCTTTATATTTATCGTTCTGCATGGCCTTCTAAAATCCAATAAATGCAAGTATTTCTTTCCATCATGTCATATTTATTCAACAGCACCGTATTTGTTTTTTTTATATAGTTACAGCAAATATTACAAACTGACATTTTCAGTTTCACAGTCATTTTTATTAAATACTTTATTTCACAAGCATGCACTATAAACAGAATTACACATTTATTATGTTCTAAATGTGTAAAAAAAAAAAAAGAATTCAGCGATTTAAAAAAAAATCTAAACCCGTTTCTAGAATATGAACCTACTGAAGCTGATGGATGAGCTCTGTGCTTTAGACTTGATGATCATCATGGATGAACGTATGACGTCTTCTATGCACTTATGAAGTGTAAATAATAAACTTACAAACAGCATTTGTTGTTTTGAGGTTGGAGGTCTTGGATGTCTTCATTTGTTAATGAAAAATTGTCCAGAACAGCGTTTTGTTTGCAGTCTCTCTTTTTGCCAAGTTCCGTTCCATATCCAAACGGGGACTTACCGGTAGTTTTTTTTTTTTTTTCCTGTTTTCTGACCCATGATTCATTTGTTCTTCTTAAAACCACAGCAATAAGTCCAGTTCATATAGGTTGGAGCTCCGGAGGACTCTCGCCGTAGCAATACTTTGCTTGGGGGTTTCTGTAGGTGTTTTCATGCTGGACGCTCTGCATATGAAGAAACAAGGTTTCATAAAGTCAAATAGTCTTTATCACAATACATTAGTAAAATAAAGCAATGATAATTCCAGTTTGGCCAGTTTTTATTGATTAGTAAAGAAAAGAACAAAGCCAGTATGCTTCTACATTACTTTAGAAATAAGTAAACTGTAGAAACGGCTGCATTTCTGAGAAAACAAAACACACTTTCATAACTAGTGCTTTGTTTCCAAATGACTACAAATATAAGTGTAGTTTTGATAACACCAAGGTTGTTAAGATGGCCAGGCTGGATTATGCTAATCTGTTCGTCAGCGCGTAACGTACTTGTGAAGAGGTCCTGCATTTGGCGAGGCACAGCTCAAAATGGTCCTCGACGGCAGTGAAAAGGTTCTGGAAGCCTTTAGCTGCACGATTCAGGAAGCGCTCAAGAAGAGGTTGCTGGGGTTAAGAGTACACAGATAAGAAACCGATTACGCATAAACACAGATACGCAGATTGTAATCTGTGGATTTCTCTTCACTTTGCAGTTGTGCAAAACAAATAATAATTCAGAGTTAAACTTTCAGATAAAAGCCGAGCAGATATTGCATTTCGCTAACATTTATTTAAATGCACGTTGGTTAAAAAAAAAACAAAAAAAAACGTGCAGATGATTGATGACAGTTAAAACCCAAGCTGTTGCAGATGTGACAGATTACCTTATCTGGCTGGAGGCAGCAAGACACGCAATACTCGTAGATGCTACAGCAGCCGTTGGCCAGGCAGCTTTTACAGATGTGCTGTCTGGTGCTGGGAGCGTTCACATTGCAGCAGCTGTTAACCAGCAAGTCGTTCCTCTCGCAGACATAACCTGGTAAAATAAAACCTCTGATAAGCATAAACACTGCATATTATAGTGGTGAGTTATAAAATAAACATCATTTACCGAGTTCGTCCGTGATCAGAGTCTTTCCCTGGATGGAGTTTCTGCACTGAGTCATCTGTCGGCTGCTGTTCCCGAGGTTGAAACGGACCTTCCAGGCGATGCGCTGGTCTGAATCTTTAACCTCTAAGAGCGTGCGGTCCCGTATGGGCCTCTCCTCCTGCAAAAAACAAAACAAAACACATGAAACGTTGGATATTACGGACTTTAATGTCTGTAGCTGTTGGAACAACACAGTTTAAGAGCAGGTGTTGTGATCTTGAATGCATGTATGTGAAAGAATGAACCTGCAGCCAGTTCACTAGTGAGTTTAACTGATTTCATTTTCTTTTTTTGTTGTAAATTTCCTTGACTTATCCCACAGTATTCCTGACTTGGCGCCATTACCCATAATTCATAGCGGAAGACGGTTGTTTACTTCCACTTGCGCTGTTGTTTACAGTTGCGGAAGATGGAGAACAAACAGACTACAGACTCTTACCAAGGCACAAGAGCTAGATATCTAAAAAAATTAAAATAGCAGTGGTCGGAGTTTACCCCTATAAGTTGGAGAAAGAAATCATGTCAGACGAAGCGGACAAGTTGTCACCAAGAAGTTACTCTGATGTTTATTATTTAATGACTGCGAGGAGTGCCTACAACGAAGGAGCTTCCCAGCTTTAAATCCATGGATGCTTATAACCAGTAACAGATTTGTGAAGGACGTCCAAATCTTCATGTTAATAACAGTCCTGGTGACTGGCAGAGTAAGTTATTCCAATAACGTACACGTAGATGTCCCTCATAGCTACAGCAGCTAAGCTAATCTTTGCTACAGTAATTATTGCTGTTATTTACTGCGTGCTAAGCTGACGTAGCTTATGCTACAGTAAATATCAGCGATTTTTAACGTAACAAAGATTAGCTTAGCTAATGTAACTTGTGCCACAGTAAATATCAGCGATGTTTACTTTAGTAAAAGCTACATCAGCTAAGCTAATCTTTGCTATGTTAAAGATTGTTGTAAATATCAACAAGCTACTTCAGCTTACCTGATGCAACTTGTACTACAGTAAAGATCGCTGATATTTCTCCCATTACTACATTATTTATTTAGCTTATGACTGCCTTTCTTACTTAAATTAGTGTTAACAAAATAAATTATTTGTAACTATTGCTCAGTCATAGTATTTAACGTTTTACAGTAAATGTCACTGATATTATTTATGTTCCACTGTGATCTGCCTTTGTTAACAAAGTTTGTGGTGAAAAGTTGCATTGAGCATGCATCAGGATATCATATACATAGTTCCCATGTGACGTCACATCTGTGGGTTGTCCTGTTTGACCCTCCCACAGATAGGCAAAGCAGCAGTTGGAGCGCGTTCTACTGGATGTTCATTTTTCACGTTGTTTTTTTTGTTAATTTCTAATTAATTGCAATGGTTACTTCGTGTTGTGTCAGTGGGTGTTCCAGTCGGGTAGACGTTTGGGCAACGCGCAGGTTTCACTTAATCAAAAAAAAGTAAACGTGAAGGATTTATTTCATCGGAGAAACTCAAACCGCCCCATCTCTGCTTGGATCTGCTCAGAAGACATCGTGCTTTTGGCCGGTAAACAAAATATTCTACATAAATCATTTTGTGAAACAATGTTAGAGTACAACTGTCTGTGTGTTAGAGCTGTGTTTTTTATTTATTTTTTATTTAGCGACAGCATGCTGTGGCTAGCTTAGCATCTCGCTAACGCGGCCTCCTCACGGTCCACCGGGACCGGCGGGGAGACCGTCCCAGTGGGAGAAGGAGGACGGGAGCCAAGTCGTGCGGGCGACGCGTCGGTCCCATGGGACGTGCCCCCGCGGCCGCGACGGATCCACGCCGTCCGACCTGAGCTGGAGGGACTCTCCGCTCCAGTGCTAACAACATGCTAACTTCCAACACGGTAACACTCAAAGTGCTGGTTCTGGTCTGTGTTCAGCCTGGACTGTTTGTGCTGGCTGTGTGTTATTTTAGTTAAACCTTTTTTTAGCTGGTTAGATCTGATTGAGACAGTTTACACATCTTTTTTGGATTTAAAGCTGTGAAGCTCTGCGCTGTGAAGCCGGTGTGCTGTGAAGCCGGTGTGCGCTCTTTGTAGTAATTAAATAATTAATGATATCGGAGTAACTACTTTGTGACAAGTTGTCTGATTCGTCTGCCATGATTTCTTTCTCAAACTCATTTAACTCGACCACTGCCAGTTTGCTCTTGTTCCTTGGTGAAGCTGTGGTAGCTCGTGTTTTTGTCCGTATAATTTGCTCTGCTAGTTCGCCATTTTGCCTTCTCTGCCTTCAGATGTGGTGCGGAAGCCGGTATGGGGGCGTGTCTGGGAACTATGTATATACTACCCCACACACACAAATAAAAACTAAAACTAGCTTATGCTAATGCTTTACAAGTTGAATCCCACACTCCTTGGTTCTTTGAAGTGAGAAAGCTCCTCGGACGAGAAGCGAAACGTCTTCAGTTACGAATGAAGTCCAGTTGTTCTGTTTTTAACCTTTTTTTTTTTTGGATGCTAACATTTTTTAAATACACAAAGTATATTGTAATCAGGCCTGTCACGATAGCAAATTTTGCTGGGTGGTTAATTGTCTCAGAAATTATTGTGATAAACGATAATATTGTTAGAAATTTGATAATCATTGTCAAATTTAAGAAGAAATGCTTAATTGTTTGCATGTAGTACCTGTTTTCAACCACACAATGGCAGAATTAGACTGTTTGAACCGAAAGATGGATAGTAAGGGAGCGAGTAGCGGGACTCTTTCAGAAAAATGGTACAGAGGCCCCTTGATGGGACATGAGCTGTGTCTCTTTGGTTCTCAAAATGGCAGACGCTCCGTGTGGTTTGAGCTTTTTAGTGTGGCATTTTTCACACAAAGCTTTTAATAAAAAAAATAAAAATAAAAAAATCTGTAAACAAGTTATCAGCTTCTTTTTGCAGAGAAAAACAACTTTTTACAAGAAGGCACGGGTTTCAACCGTGAATTTTGGAGCTTCGACAAGGAGGGTTTTTTCCCCCCCGAGGTCGGCCTGTTAGCTTAGCTCGTAGCTTAACTTCTCAGCTTAGCTGCTTTTAACGATAAAAATAAATAAAATAAAAAACGTGATTTTGGACGGTTAAAACTGATTTTAAAGAGAAGGGGAGGGATCAGTGAAGAACACCGGAGCTGAGCCTTTTGTCATCCAGTGTCTTCAGTAGAAAGAGAGAGACATGAAGAAACGATAAAGCCGATAAATGAAAACGAGGTCGATAATTTTAATTGTGCAATTAATTGATTTATTGTTTATAGCGACAGGCCTAACTGCAATCACTTTTTTTTGTGAGAAAAATTAAATCAATTTTCTGTTGAGCAAATATTACCAAAAATTACTTGCAACCATTCTGAACCAGTGGGCACCTGATCAAACAATGAGCTTAATTCAAATATATATTCTAATAATAAGTTATTAGGGTATTTATTGTACGAACCGGATTCCAAAAAAGTTGGGACACTAAACAAATTGTGAATAAAAACTGAATGCAATGATGTGGAGATGGCAAAAGTCAATATTTTATTCGTAATAGAACATAGATGACAGATCAAAAGTTTAATCTGAGTAAATGTAACATTTTAAAGGAAAAATATGTTGATTCAAAATTTCACAGTGTCAACAAATCCCAAAAAAGTTGGGACAAGTAGCAATAAGTGGCTGGAAAAAGGAAATTGAGCATATAACAAACAGCTGGAAGACCAATTAACACTAATTAGGTCAATTGACAACATGATTGGGTATAAAAAGAGCTTCTCAGAGTGTCAGTGTCTCTCAGAAGCCAAGATGGTAAGAGGATCACCAATTCCACCATTGTTGTGCAGAAAGATAGTGCAGCAATACCAGAATGGTGTTACCCAGCATAAAATAGCAAAGACTTTTAAGTTATCATCATCAACCGTGCATAACATCATCAAAAGATTCAGAGAATCTGGAACAATCGCTGTGCGTAAGGGTCAAGGCCGTAAAACTCTACTGGATGCTCGTGATCTCCGGGCCCTTAAACGTCACTGCACCTCAAACAGGAATGCCACTGTCAAGGAAATAACAGAATGGGCTCAGGAATACTTCCAGAAAGCATTGTCAGTGAACACAATCCACCGTGCCATCCGCCGTTGCCAGCTGAAACTCTACAGTGCAAAGAGGAAGCCATTTCTAAGCAAGCTCCACAAGCTCAGACGTTTGCACTGGGCCAGGGGTCATTTAAAATGGAGTGTGGCAAAATGGAAGACTGTTCTGTGGTCAGATGAGTCACGATTTGAAGTTCTTTATGGAACACTGGGACGCCATGTCATCTGGACCAGAGAGGACAAGGATAGCCCAAGTTGTTATCAACGCTCCGTTCAGAAGCCTGCATCACTGATGGTATGGGGTTGCATGAGCGCTTGTGGCATGGGCAGCTTGCATGTCTGGAAAGGCACCATTAATGCAGAGAACTATGTTCAGGTTCTAGAACAACATGTGCTCCCATCTAGATGTCACCTCTTTCAGGGAAGACCCTGCATTTTTCAACAAGGTAAATCCATTACATTTACTCAAGTAGCTTTTTGAGAAAATTGTACTTGTGAGAGTACTGTATTTTTCGGACTATAGGTCGTGGTTTTTTGCCTAATTTGCATGCCTTACGACCTATAGAGAGGTGAGACCTATTTATGGATTATTCCCCATATTTTTAGACCAATTTTTGGCTCAGATATGACCATTTTTCATTTTGGCAAAAAATGGTGCAGTACCACTTTTGTCCGCTAGGGGACACTTCCAGAGAGTCCACCGACCGTTTCCAGCTCATGTGTCTGAAAAACGCCTCCTCTGCTCGGACTGACTCTGTCGTTGCCCGGCATCCTGCTCTGGAGGTAACTTTTGTTTGCTGTGTTTGGTAGCTCTGTTTGGTAGCAAGATAAGTCAAGAACCACAGGACAGATTTTTATGAAACTTACAGTATGTAATCACTGTATGGACATTAACAACTGACTAGCTTTATGAGATGTTTGAGATAAAACAAATCGATCTTTTAGCTTCGTTGTTAGCGGTTAGCTACCGTAAACACTAAACAGATAGTAGATAAATAGCTCATAAACCACTCGGCTGATATTTTTTCAGCTTACAGAATGTAAGTTTATGGGTTTCATTTACAAACTGTTGACCTGTATAAGACATTTGAGATAAAAAAAAAAATATTCGTGTTTTTAGAGATGCAACCGTGTCGTGTTGGCTTCGATTTATTTCCGTGTACAGGTATATCTTAAAAAAATAGCTCATAAACCACTCAGTGGATCTTTTTTCAGCATTTACAACCTGTTGACCTGTATGAGACATTTGAGATAAAATTCGTTTTTTTATTCGTGTTTTTGTCGTATTAGCTTCGATTTATTTCCGTGTACATTTGAAAAAAAATAGCTCATAAACCACTCTGCAGATATTTCTTCAGCTTACAGAGTGTAATTATATGGGTTTCATTTACAAACTGTTGACCTGTATGAGATATTTGAGAAAAAATTTGTCTTTTTTATTCGTGTTTTTAGAGATGCAACCGTGTCGTGTTAGCTTCGATTTATTTCCGTGTACAGGTGGTCCCCGATTTACGAGCGCTCTTACTTACGAGGTTCCGGATTTACGAGATTATCATAATTAATAAAAATATGAAAAAAAAAAGTT
>JBBPBX010020567.1:10586-43244 GCA_038048925.1 Garcialebias charrua | reverse complement strand
CTCATTCCCATTTTTGGTGGGCCAAGACTTTATAAACCGCTTTGACGCGATTATAGATTATGGCGATCAAACAATGTGGACCAGAGTGAGCCAACCACTGCCGATCGATATGCCTACACATGGTGACACTGACTGTTTTACAGCAGGTACCGCGGAAGGCACAAAGGGGTCCTCCAACGAGAGCACAATCCCGGTAAGTGAACCTTCAGCAACAGGTGAGGCAGAAAAGGCCCAACAAGAGAGCCTCCTCTGCGAGCTGAAACAGTCAGCACTCACTGAACACTACCTACCGCAGGTAGTCAAAGGTGTTGAGATCCAAGGATCCCACACCGATGATGCTGTTTTGTCTCCTTGGACGGAGAAATCAGCGATCAGCCAAGCTTTCTATGGAACCTTGGTTAAAAAACAGTTGGGTCTAGAAATGAACAAAAAGGCTTTCCGCTTTTCGTTGGACCCCAACGATAAACAGGTAATGACCGCAAAAGGGATCATTGACCTGAAACTGATCTGGAACCAACGAGAACTGGATCACCCGTTCCTCGTGGTCCCGAACTTACCACATGCAACCTACATAGGCTCCGACATTTTGGTAAGGTTAGGTGTCCGAGTGGACATCAACAACAATGTACTGTGGTCACTAGACACAGCCACAAAGGACTCTCCTGTGCTAACAACAGAGAACCTTAAGGCTGGACAGACCATTCCAGAGGTCTGTCAGATTGCTAACAGCCATAACACTGCGGTACCACCTCAGGTTATGAACAAGCCAGTGATGTGTCACATCATGAAAGGACAAGCTAGTAGCACAAAACAGGCATACTTTCAACCATCTCCTATGTTTTTCAACTTAGGACTGTCCATGGAGGCCACATGCCAAGTGACCCTCGACTGCAGAACCACGACTGTTGCTGTGTGCAACACAAGCACAGAAGAGGTACTGATCCCAAAAAACACACAGCTAGGATGGTTGATCTCTACTGATTTTCATGATTTTGAGCTAAGCATTCCATTTCTGGGAGGACTCCCAGAAAACTTGATCCCAAATCAACACACGGGGCAAGTCTTGTTCACGAAACCAACACAGGCCATAGCTCTCTTCTCCCCCAATGATTCCGACCATGACACAGTCAACCGGTTCGGTTTCAACCGAGGAGACAGTCTAGGTCCTCAAACTTATAGTGCCCTACCTGTAGACAGGTTTCACGACACTGAAAGGGACTCAATGGAGCTCCCCAAAGGACAAGAACCCCTCTCAATTGCTTCACAGATTGAACAGGTGGTCGCTCAAGCCGACGCCCTGAAAACTGATGAAGAAAGGGACAAACTTCGCAAAGTTCTTTTAACGTATGAGAAATCATTCTCAGCTGACTCGATGGATTGTGGGTTGACCACGCTCCACACAGTGAGCATCCCAACCCCGCCTAATGCTCCCCCTGCATTTGTCAGACAGTACAAGATTCCTCTGGCAGCACATCAACCTATCAGAGAAATCATTAATGACCTGTTAGAAAAAGGTATCATCCGATACTGTAACAGCACTTACTCTGCGCCTTTATGGCCGGTGTTAAAACCAAATGGTAAGTGGAGACTCACTATAGACTACCGAAAGCTAAACAAACAAGTTCCCTTATCCAGATGGCCTATGACGCAACTCCAACAGGAACTGCCCAAGGTCACCAATGGTAAGTACTTCTCGACCCTCGACGTCGCCTCTGGTTTTTGGACCATCCCTGTGCGCGCCGAGGACCAGTACAAACTAGCTTTCACTTTTGGTGGCCGTCAGTACACCTTTAACAGGTGTCCCTTTGGCTACGCTAACTCACCTGCAGAGTTCAACATCTTCTTGAACAAAGCATGTCCAGACGCCCACGAGCGTGGAACACTGATCTACGTGGACGATGTCCTTTTGAGGCAGCCAACACTGGACTCACATTTGGCTGAGATCGACCACGTTCTGAATCAGCTGACAACTGCTGGTGCTAAGATATCACTGTCAAAATGCCAATGGTGCAGAACCAAAGTGGACTACGTTGGCCTACTTGTAGGTCCTGACGGAGTACAACCACAGCTGACTCGCACCCAAGGCCTCGACAATCTCAAAGTCCCCACCAATCTCAAAGAACTACAAAGTTTTCTGGGCGTGTGTAACTACTCGAACCAGTTCATCGAAAACTATGCGGACCTTGCGAAACCACTGACTGAACTCCTTAAAAAAGACGTACCATTTGTTTGGACTGACAAACAGCAACAGGCAATGGACGCTCTTATAAACAGGATCAAGTCAGCCCCTTGTTTAGTCTACCCAGACTACAACAAAGAGTTTTACTTGGAAGTGGGCTTCTCAGCTCATTGCATAAGTGCAGGTCTGTACCAGATACACGACAGAGACAAACGTGTAGTAGCCTATGCCAGCAAAACGATGGCAGGCCCCGAGTTGAGATTCTCAGACTGTGAGAAAGCTTTACTGACCACAGTGTGGGCAGTTAAACATTTCTCCAGCTACATTGGTGGACAGAAAATCATTGTGGAAACACAACACCAGCCAGTGACTTTTCTTAACAGTGAACGCATCAGAGATGGTGTGGTGACAAACTCACGTGTTGCAACGTGGCTCATGGCGCTTCAAAGTTTTAACCTAGACATACGTTATGGTCAAAACAAGAAGTCACATCTGGGGACGGACTTGGCAATCTGCCAGAAGTGTACACAAGATGTACCAGCCACCCAGCCGCCGGTTGAGGTAAAACCCCCAGTAACTGAAGACCCGAATCACCACTTCTTTGATGACAATATCTGCAAAGATATGACAACATTGTACGTGGATGGATCTTCATTCCTCCGCGACAAGATCTGCAGAGCAGGTGTTGGAGGGGTCCTCCTCCAAGACCAAGAGCAGATAACTTTCAGCTACAAATTAGGATCTCAGACTTCTCAGTACGCTGAGATTGCAGGAATCCTAATAGCTCTCCAGATGGTAGTAGAACGCTCCATCAAGACGCTAGTCATCTGCACTGACTCTAACTATGCTCGTTTGAGTTTCGCTTGTCACCTCGCTGTGTGGAAACAGAACGGTTTCCTAACAAGCGACAGAAAAGTGGTCAAACACAAAGAGCTTTTCATAGCGTGTGATCACTTGGTGACATCACATGACTTACAGATCTACTGGAAGAAAGTTCCAGGGCATTCTAGAGTCCCAGGCGATGACAAGCACTACAATGACATTGCAGACTCCTTAGCCAAAGAAGGAGCCGACGAAGGTCCTCTATGGTCCTTCGACCCCTCCTGGTTAATCGAAACTCTGCCAACACAACCTTCAGTCAGAGTTATGGCAGTCACACGTGCACAGGCCGCAACCAGACCTGCTGACAACGCAGTCTCTGTACGACCTGCACTGACTGACCCAGACATCATCCAACTACAGAAGGCGGATCCTGCTATCAACTCCATGATACTGTACCTGACCGATCCGAACAAAAATAGTCCGTCTAAAGACGACCTGGATTCCGATCCAGACCTTAAGGTCCTCTATCAGCTGCGCAAACAGCTAAAACTAATCAAGGGCATCTTAACTTTCGCTCATGGACCAACGTCCTCACCTGTGTTCGTGGTTCCCCATGACCAAAGGGGGGTGATGTTAGTTCATGCCCATGATCTCCCGTCCGCAGGACACAAAGGAGATAAAGCCACGCTGACGGCATTAAAACAAATTGCCTATTGGCCTGGAATGAAGAAGGATGTCAAGGACTACATTGAAGGGTGCGTGGTCTGTGGCCAGTTTCAGCCAACCAGACCACTTCACAGAGCACCACTGCAAAGCAGAGGCATTGCATTCCCATGGTCTGACCTCCAGATCGACTGGGTTGGACCACTCACTAAGAGCTCTAGAGGAAATAAATATTTTCTCACGGTAACCTGTGCATTCACCAAATGGGTAGAATGCCTACCAGCTCCTAACGACACAGCACAAACTACTGCTATGTTGTTAATGAATCATATATTCTCAAGGTTTGGACTTCCCCTTAGGGTGAACTCAGACCAAGGTACACACTTCACAGGTGAAGTGATGAAAGAACTGTGGAAGACGCTAGGCGTCAAGGCCAACTTTCATGTCGGCTACCACCCACAGGCTTCAGGCCAAGTAGAGAGAGCAAACAGAACTGTGGTGAGTATTTTGAAGAAATACGTGGCTGCAAACCACAAGGACTGGGACGTGAAACTCCCTCTGGTCCTCATGGCCATAAGAGCCACTCCACACACATCAACTGGCATCTCTCCCTTCGAGATGATGACCGGTCGACAAATGACTCTCCCTCTACACCTGTTGTACCAACCAGGCGACGCCGCCATGGCGACAGCCTACACCACACAACAATACATGAAAGATTTGAATGTACACCTCAGAAACACTTTTGCTTTCGCCCAGAAAAACCTGGAAAAATCCGCTGAAGGACGTAAGGCGTACTACGACCAGAAGGCCTCTCACAATGAACTCCAAGTGGGAGACAGAGTCTGGTACTATACGTTCGCCCCAGCAACCGGGAAAGGAGAGTCCGAGACCGGAACTCTCGCCCGCAAACTAATGCCCAGGTGGACTGGACCTCATCTGATAACAGACAAAGTGTCCTCAGTCGTCTACGAAATCAAAATCAGCAAAGGCCGCAAAGAGCCAATTGCTAAATGGGTACATCGAAATCAGATCAAACCTTACAAGGCGTTCAATGACTCCACAAAAGACAAAGATCTCACAAACACACCGACTTCATGGGATAATAAGGTCGTCCAAACACAAGTTAGTAAATAAACTAATCAGGTTTAAACTACCGTATTTTCCACCCTATAAGTCGCATTGTCCAATTTGAACTTAGAAACGCTAAGCCTAAAACCCACAACAAAAAACTAACCTTAACAACCGTTTAAATCCACGAGATTTAATTTGACCTCGGTCATAAAGTTGAGACCTGTTTTCTTGTGTGTTGCACTTTGGAATCTGACGACAAGAGTGTGTCGAAGCAGTGAAACGTTGTTTCCTTGTTGTTTAGTCATTACTGTTGTCATTAGTTGAGATATTGTTTGGTTCTGAACACTCCCAGCCAAAAAGGTTTTGTATTAACATTGGTTAATGAATGATATGGATTTAACTATGCCAACATGCAGTTCGTTTTGTTAAATCTCAATCGTCGAAGAGTCAATGTAGTTTAAAGCTACTCAAGGTACAATAAACTACACTGGTCTCACAATTTCTAAATTGAACCGATTCGATCGTTTCTATTCTAGATTATCTATTCATTTTGATGAGTCTCGCCATAGACTTCAAAATTTATTAGGAATACCAAATCCTACGTCGTGCGTCTAAAAGACAACAGACATTTAGATCAAACTATATTTTGGAATTAGAGGCCTTCGTTACAGAAGCCCTCCAAAATTTTATAGGTACAGATCCCTATACCTAATTTATAGATTGATCCACCCCTTAATTGGTAGTTATAGCTGATCTAAACCATGATAGCTTACATACCAGGTGCATATAGGTAAGGCTTAATGTAAAATCCCAATCATAAGCCCACCTTAAAAACCCACATAATTGCATGACACATAGAACCAGAGTGGCACTGACTGGAAACCAACCAGCCACCAACCATCGATGTGGGGACCTGCAGCTCCAACGCTTGGTCTTCAGCCTTCATCCAAGGGTCGCCTCCTCTGCGTCAATCGAGGGATCCCCTCTACATGCTGATTATGAAAACAATTGTTGCTGATCAATCAACAAAACTAATCGTTGTGGATTTACTGCTGTGGAATTACCGCTGTGGATTATAAGACTTTGTTTCCTAAAGGATCACAGACTTTGTTTTCCAAGAGTTAACAGACTTTGTTTTCCAAAGGATTAAAAGCTTTTCGCAATGGGATTACCTCCGAACAGTATGGAATTTCCAAAACTTTATGGGATTATAATTTTTGATTTTTCTTTTCCACTTGCTGGATTACTTCAAGATCAAAGACAGTTCAAGGTTTCCTTTCGTGTTGGACCCCATCCCCAAGGACTGGCGATGGCTTCCAAAAGGGGGGAGATGTAGTGGACCTACCCAGGGTCAAATTAAGGTTTTTGAACTGTCCAGTGATGACCTTTACTGACCTCTCAGTAAAGCAAGACATTTACTACAAAATTATTCATTTAGCTATAATCTGATAACATAGTCACCAATAAGAGACTATTTCTATCTTTGATTTTAGGCTGATGTGATCAAAAGAATAACTTTTGTCATTTTCATGATGTGTGCTTTTAAGCTGTGTTATTCTGTGAGAGTTAAACTGTGTTTCACTGCTGTGTTTAAAGGTGAAGCCTTCGGGTCACAGAGACCGGACGGTTTTGTTTAGAAACTAAGAAGACAGTTTAATCCGTTGTTTTTCATGAACAAGGCTCCAGCTTTCTCTGTCTGTTCCTAAACATTTCCCTCTGCTGCTGGCTTGTAACCTTGGGGCCTGATAAGGCAAGTGAACTCCTCTCTTTGTGCCTGCTCTTTAAGTTCTAACTGTGCGAGAACGCTCGAGAGTTTCTGGGAGCTTCGAAAGAGATGTGAACTTCCAAAGAGCTGAATGACCACAAGTCACGCGCTAAGGACTCGTCATCCAGCTGGGACTGATAACATGTTGTTATGGGTCCACTTTTAAGGAACAGAGCTCAAAAACTTTGTTTATTCCCTCCTGGAATAAGTTTATCTTGAAGTCAGAGGCCTGAAGCTGACATATTCTCTGATGACCAACGCGGAAGCCAGGAGACGTTGAAACGTAAACTAAAACCAGTTTTGGACGTGCTGGGACTAAAGGACTCTGTGCATCTGAAGGCTGGTGTCTTCCCTCTTACCGGGCTGTCGTCAAAAGGTAAAGGGCTGTTTACAAAACGTACTTGGATTTTAGCAGAAGTCGGATGAGAAGTGTCACTCTGGTCTCATGCTCAGGATAATTTTCTTCTTAAATCTTTCCTCCTATTTCTTTTCCCTCTCAACCTAAGCTGGAAACTATAATTTTAAGTTAAAGAGCCCACAGACTAAATATGCTTAACATCTAATATTTATGTCTGTTGTGTTAAATTTAAGTGTGCTGACGTATTTGAATTGAAAGAAAGTGAAATCATGTCAATCAAGTGTAATGGTGTTAATTTAGTTGATTTATTTTAAATAAATGATAGTGTCTCTTTGACATATCAAACTAAGTTAACGTCTTTGTCACTTAATGGCTTTGTGTATTTATCCATCATAAAGATCACAGAAATATTGGGTAAACTGAAAAAGAACAGAATCCGTGAATTTACTATTCAATCTGAATAAGTAGATTAATTAAGGATAAAGAGGTCAGTATTAATATTGACCTCCTCATAATTCTTACACAGCTCAGAACACCACATACAGAACACCATGGACTTTGTGGATAAGGTGAGGGATGTCATCATGGAGACTGATGAAACAATGGTCTCTTTTGATGTTACATCACTCTTTACGTGCATTCCTGTTGATGAAGCAGTAGAGGTGGTCTGTTTAAGGTTAAAATCAGACACCACTCTGAACAGCAGAACCACGCTTTCCACAGAGCAACTGTGTCAACTCTTGAAACTGTGCCTGCAGTCAACCTACTTCACATATGGGGAGCAATATTATAGGCAGAAACATGGATGTGCTATGGGGTCTCCAGTTTCTCCTATTGTTGCCAACCTGTACATGGAGGAGGTAGAAAAGAGAGCCTTGACATCCTTTACGGGGAGACCACCAAGTCATTGGTTCAGGTATGTTGATGACACCTGGGTTAAAATTAAATCTCAGGAAGTCCAACATTTCACTGATCACATCAACTCTGTGGATAAATATATCAAGTTCACACGAGAAGATGTAAGAAATGGCAGGTTGGCTTTCTTGGACTGTGAGGTCTCAGTTTCTGATAGAGGAAATTTGCAAACTGAGGTGTACCGCAAACCCACCCACACAGACCAGTATTTACAGTTTGACTCCCATCACCCTCTGGAGCACAAGTTAGGAGTCATCAGGACTCTGTACCACAGAGCAGACAGCGTCCCCACTAACGCAGGAGCCAGACAGAAGGAGAAATCACACACAAAACAGGCTCTAGAGAAATGTGGATATCCTAACTGGGCCTTCCTGAAAGCAGAGAAGAAACCCAAACAGGACTCCAGCCAGCCATCAGGTGAAAAGAAGGAACCCAGACCCAGACCAGTGGCCATTCCATATGTTGCAGGGGTTTCAGAGACATTGAGACGTTTATTTTCTAAACACAACGTCCCAGTGGCTTTTAAACCTCAAAATACATTACGGCAAAAACTGGTTCATCCCAAAGATCCAGTCCCCCGGCAAAAACAGAGTAACATTGTGTATGCTGTTCAGTGTCAGGAGGGCTGTGATCAGTCTTATATCGGGGAAACTAAACAGCCACTGGCCAAAAGGATGGCCCAGCACAGAAGATCAACATCATCAGGTCAGGACTCTGCAGTCTACACTCATCTCCAGGCCAGCGGTCACTCTTTCAGGGATGAAGATGTTCACATCCTTGATAGAGAGGAACGATGGTTTGAGAGAGGAGTAAAGGAGGCCATCTTTGTGAAAAGAAACCGCCCATCATTAAACAGGGGTGGAGGCCTCCGAGTTCAACTGTCCCCCTCCTACAATGCTGTGATTGCTGGTATCACTCAGCCCTCTGTGAATAGCAAACAACCATCAGGGTGCTAACGATCCATTGTTAGGCTGATGGTCCTCCTTGATCATGTGAGCAGCTGGTTTCAGGCTGTCATCAGCCAACTGGTTGTGTAACACTGTGAGAGGGTGCTATTTATAAGACTGAGCTGAACCCAGCACCTCAGACTGAGGAAGTCTTTCGGACGAAAGACGAAACGTTTCTACATTTTTTTTTTTGCTTTGTTTTGTTTTATTTTTTGAATGTCCAGAGGACCAGACTTAGCTTTTTTAGATTTTTCTACCTGGATTATTGAGCATGCATCAGGGTGTCTGGACTCATGTTTATCTAGGTTTGGTTGTCTGAACACAATCCAGCTACATTGTAGCAACACTTACTGAACTGATGTGACCCTACGGGAGTAGCAGAATTAGTACCTGAGTGTCTCTGGGAAACAACAACAACAACAACAACAACAACAACAACAACAACAAACAACAACAACAACAACAACAACAACAACAACAACAACAACAACAACAACAACAACAACAACAATGTTTCAGTTGTCAGCTAAATGAATATTCTGATACACTTTATAAAAATTGTAGCTTAAAGGTTTAAGAAGGTTGATAAGAATTTGTCTTAATAAAAATTCCAGTTTTGTATACCAGATTGCTGCATGGGGAGTTCCTCTTCTGTTGTTTCATTAACTGGTGCAAAAAATTGAAATTGGTTCTGAACACGGAAAAAAAAACAAAAGAAATGACAATTGACTTCAGGAAGCTTCAGTCATTCTCTCCAACAACCATCAATGGAGAGAAGATTGAAAATGTCTCGTGCTGCAAGTACCTGGGCATAGTTCTGGACTGTCACTTAAAGTGGGACTCGTGGGCTGACCTTATTAGTACAGTACCGAGGCTCAGCAGAGGATGTATTTTTTAAAGAAACTGGGTTATTTGAGTCAATAACTCAATGCTTTCAATGTTTTATTCTGCTTTTATTGAAGGTATTTTAATGTTTTGTTGTTAACATCTGTTGGTTTGACAATGCTACAGAGGCTCAGAAGAAATCCTTGAGAAGTATAGTAACCACAGCCAGCAAACTGTTAGGGACCACTCTGCCAAGTATGGAAAAGATATACATGGACAGAATTATGAGGAAGGCAAACAATTAACACACATCCCCTAAGATCCTCATTTGAGTTGCTTCCTTCAGGGCGAAGGTACGGCCTTCCTTTATTCTCAAGAAACAGAACAAAATTTTCTTTCATACCACAAGCAATTAAATCAATAAATAATACAAACGAAACGTATCATGAATTACCAAGCTCTTTGCTGTAATGATGGATGTTAATGTCATGTTTGTATACCTGTAAGTATGTCCTTTATGTCAATGCCTGCTGCAATGTTGCAAACTAATTTCCCTACGGGGACAAATAAAGTTATCTATCGTTTCTTCATTGTTTTAGCTATGATTAGACCCCTGGCAGCTGTTTTCTGTATATTTTGTGCCAATCACAAGACAACAGTCTGAGCAGCTTTAATTTCACCCAATTAAACACAACGATGATGTTACAGTCACCAGTGAAGCTGAGTAGAAACAAAAACTGCCGATGGATGGAAAAGTTATACACTGGTTTACTGCAATGAATTTTTGGTTAAAATCTTCAGTCTTTGCTTTAACATTGAGTCACTAAAGAAGCATCTTCATTTCTCCTGTATGTTAATGCAATTTATGAAATTTGCACGTTACTTAAAAAAACATCTTTCTTTTTTTTGGCTTAAATATCTAAATAATGTAGTTTAGGTTTCTGAATGTATTGTAATTTTACAGAAACATCAGTTGGGTTTGTTGCTCAGCTGATAGACCACTTTGGGATGTGGCTACATGCATGTGTCAGCTGGTAAATAACATCTGGAAGCACAATAAATGTTTTGGGTGAGAACGCTCTCAACCGGAGCTGTCCACTTGCAGTCAGATCACCCAAGACGGACGTTTGTGCCAGATATGAACAGGGCCTTAGAGTCTATGCAAAGCTTTCAACAGATTAACAGCAAAGTTGAGTTCACCATCTCACCTAAGGACACTTTAGCAACCAAGACTTGTCCTTACAAGCAAACGGGAAAAAAAAGGACTGCTTGCCTTTTCTAAATGACATATGCCTTTACCTTCAGTAAAATTAAATATATTTTCAACTTTTCACTAGAATAACTCTTAAAGTTTTTTCCTGCTTGCTCTTGATGAGGACGGACGCCTTTCCCTCCTGCTCCTGCCCTCCGTCCTGCTTTGCTCTTCGTCTTGTGATTCCTATCGGAGCCTCTCACTGCATATCCTCCAAATTATAAATTATGGATCTGGTCAGCTGGTCTATCAGCGCAATTGACAAAAAAAATCTCAACAAGAAGACAGGGCGAAGGAGAGCCATCATGCCCTGAAGGGACACTCGCAGCTGGATACACAATGGATTCCTGGGGCCAGTGGAAGATGGTGTATCTGTCTATAGTGTCCGTGGAAGACAGAAGACATGTACATAATTGGATTTCTGGTAACTGGATTTCTGCTTTTTGGTGTTGGCGGGTATCTGGCATATTGACAAATTTGGAAAACAGCGACAGCGGTTCTGGCAATTGTAAGGCTGTCTGCCTTGTATGAAGGAATGTACCGAGCGATACGCTCTCAGACCCAGACGCTGCATGAACTGAGCCAGAAGCTGGACTTGATTTCTGAGGATTACAGGCCACTTGCGACCCCTGGGACTCACTGTCAGGAAGGAATCAACCTTGGAGAAGGCTGCAAGCTCGGTGTGGCAGTGTGACCACAAAATTTGGCTGTTTGGAATTGTCAGTGAGACGTACCAGCAGAACTATGAAGGTAGACATGGAAATTCAAGCAGAGGCTGCCTGACCCAAAATAAATATGTCATCTGAATTTGTCTTCCCCACTCGATCTTGAATTGGCCAGCTATCTAAAACTTCTCCTGGTTGTTCATGTGAATGAGAAGCTCTTCTCCCCCCTCTCCTCTATCACTCCCCTCCCGAGGGCATCTGTGGATCTGTGTCAGAGTTGAGCCGGCTGACAGACACTGTGCCATCTTTATCAGGACTATGGAACTTTCTGGTGGTCTCCACGGACAACTCACTGCCTTCGTCGGCCTCCTCATGCATAAATGTATTATGATGTCATTAGTATGTTGCTGTTTATGTGCAAGGCCTTTTTTTTTCCAACTTTCACACTGTGCCCCGGCCAGGACATAGTGCAAGATACTTATAAAAATAATTTTTTACCTCCCCTCCACTTGTATTTTGTCTTTTCCTTATCTACTCCTGTCTGTAACAGGTCTCTCTTGTAAATGAGTCCTCGGAGCTCAATGGGAACTAACCTGTATAAATAAAGGTTGAATAATTGAATATAATTGAAAAGCATGTAAAACCATTACTAAGCCTATCTTTATTCTACAGAAAAGAGCTATAAGGATTATTACAAGAAAGTCTTACAGTCATCCTTCAAGTATATTGTTTCATCAATTGAAACTATTGACGTTTTATGATTTGGTGGACTATAATATTCTTTTAGTAATGTATAAAGCTCAAAATACGATACTACATGCAAATATTCAAACACTTTTTGTCAGAAGGAAAAGTTGTTATAATTTAAAGGGAACTGACATTTTTGTAAAACCTAAGTACAGAACCAGTTTAAAGAGTCGGTCTACATTAATACAGGGTATAAGTTTGTGGAATATTTTGGAAAACGATGTAAAAAAAGTAGAGTCTATTTCTATATTTAAAAAAATGATTAAGAATAACTTGATGAAAATATATATTTAAATTTTTGTTAATTTTGAAATGTAACTAGAAATGTAAACGTATGATGAGTTCTTTATTTCGTTATACTACTTATAGATGATCATTGTTTTAAATTGATTATTTGAACAGATTTTTTTTTTAAAGGGAGCAGATATAAGATTTTTTTCTTCTTCTGCTTCCTTTCATTTTTAGATTTGTTGTTTTTTCTTTCTTGTTTTTCATTATTGTGAATTGTAATTTCCACTTCTTGCTTCAAATCTGAAATGAATGAATAAAAAAAAATAGTAATAATAATAATAATAATTTTAAAAAACTAAACCTGTTTTCTGTTTTTGTGCTGTGCAGGATGGTCAGAACCCCTCAAACGGCACCGTAGCAGATAAATCCAGCCACTATGACATTGGAGAGCTGGCTACATCTAGTCTAATGGGTAAGAAACAGAAAAACTGATATTTTGATCATGTGGTGAGTAGATAGTGTATTTTCATGTGAAACTGTGAAAGTTGTATTTCTTCTTTCTTCCATCTCTTTTTCTCTCAAACACCCAGAAGCACACTCCAACACAACCATCCTTCCACCATTAGAGTCCACATTTATGTCTGGCTTCCTGCTCCTTTCATGTTGGAGCCACCTCCTCATTTCTCTCCCTATCTCATGTCACTCAGTGTCATTTGTACAGCTTCCCTCGCTCTGCATGAGGCTCATCGTTTTAAGTTAATGTGTTGAGCCCTGTTGAACTTTTCCATGTGAAAGCTCCTATTAGGCTGACAGTGTAATTATGAAGAGCATGAAAACCTCATGAATAAGTCCGACAAATACATTCAGGCGCACAGCGGAGATGCTGGCACCTGCTCTGACAGTGACAGATTCAAGGACTAAAAGGCTCTTTAGTATTTACCCAGACAAAATCCCTCGTCACTTCGCTCAGCAGTCAGGAGACATGGTGTCTTCTGACCAACAACAATCACCAATTGCCTTTTTTGTCAGACTGTTGAACTAGAATCATCTTCTGATGAAAAAGGACAAAGTTATAGCCATTTTGGTCAAACCTTGTAAATAAAGTTATGTAAAATGTCATGCATGGTCCCATAAGATCTGCTAGCACTCTGAGTATTCATGAGGTAGCTCATTTATCAAACTTTAGCTCAACATCCATCATTTTTACAAAGTGTTAGACATTTTTGTGTTTTCTAATATTAATTAGAGGAACTGGGGTGATGCCAAGAGTTAAGCAGTTGCAAATGTAGATCCAATTATTTGGTACCTGGATGATTGAGCATGAACTTTCTTGCCTTGAACCACTTTGGCTGTGGCTGCCGGCCTGGGAGGAGTCGACGAGGGACAGGACGGCCCCCAGAAACCATCTGGGCTCCAGCAAACTGGTTGGTCCACTTAAGGTGTTTACTGCTTGGTGGGGAAACAGTTTACTGGAACTCCTCTGACTGATGAGCCCTCCAGATAGAGGGTGAAACATTTCTATAAAAAAAGAAACTGTCCAGATGACCCGGCTGAGAATTATTGGATTTGGTACCTGGATGATTGAGCATGAACTTTGTTATCCAATGATTACTTTGAGTTTTATTTGACTCCAAGCCTGGTTTTTAATCGGTACAGGCAAATGAGAGCACATTTCTCCAGTTTCAGCTTCCCTCCACTGGCTCCCGGTTCACTTCCGAATTAATTTTAAAATCCTTTTGGATGTTTTTAAATCTTTGAACAGTTCTGCCCCTTCTTATCTTGTGGATCTGCTGCAGCCATATGTACGGCAGCGCCCTCTGTGAGGTCAGCAGATAAGATGCTGTTATTGGTTCCAGGCACTTGTTTTAAGCTCAGAGGTGAAAGAGCCTTCTCTGCTGTAGGTCCAAAACTGTGGAATGAGTTATCACTACACGTCAGGCAGGCTCAATCTTTCACTGTTTTTAAGCCTCGTTTAAAAACACACTTTTATTCCCTGACTTTTGATCCAGTGTGTGAGTTGACTTTTAACTTCACTGTATTTTTTTTGTCATTTAGTTTATTTTCTTTACCTCTGAGTATTTTATGTATTTCATCCTGTGTCCTTTGCTATTTGTTTTGTTGTACAGCACTTTGGTTGGCCTTGCTGCTGGTTTTAAGTGCTTTATAAACAAAGTGGTATAGTATGATATTAGACATTTTACAGTAATAGTTGGAGGCAAAGTTATAAATGCAGTTCTTACATGGTCAGTTAGCTTTTCAAGTAGAAATTGATTATTAATCTTAGCTACTAACACACGAAATTTAATTTATTATCTGTAAAATGGCTGAGTTAGATCAATTTTTTTTGTTTGGGAATATCCCGCAGCCAGTGCTGGGCAGCGCTAATCCAAAAATTTGTTCCGCTATTTCTAAAGCGCTTATTAATTTATTTAGGTCCGCAATTTCAAAAGTGCTTATGTCTTAGCAAAGCTAGCGGAAGCTAATGCTAATGCGCTAACGTGCAAATGGCGAACTACTTTTTAAAATCCAGCAGATTTGACCATTTCGTGAAACGGTTAAGCTCAGAAAAACCTTGTGCTATAAAGTCAGCTAAGAAATATATTTTTTCTCAGCAAAGAAATAATTGTTTTTACCGTGTTTTCTTGTAAAGTCCTTCGCTTCTGTGGCCGTCGCCATTTTGAACAGGGCAAATGGCGAACTACTTTTTTTAATCCAGCAGATTTGACCATTTCGTGAAACGGTTAAGCTCAGAAAAACCTTGTGCTATAAAGTCAGCTAAGAAATATATTTTTTCTCAGCAAAGAAATAATTGTTTTTACCGTGTTTTCTTGTAAAGTCCTTCGCTTCTGTGGCCGGTCGCCATTTTGAACAGGGCAAATGAGGCGCTGACGCGTCGCGTAGGCCGCTGAGAAACATCCATAAGTTCACCCTCCATGTTAAAAACTCTTCGTCTGACTCTTCGAAAACAAGCAATAAGGCTGCAGAGTAACACACTGGCTGCTAACTGCTATAGAGAGAGCGCTCTCTCTAGCCCCCCTTAGGGCGGGGAGCACTTTTTTTCACGGACCACATCCAGCACTGACGGATATGGTCCGTGAGCAGTCGTCCGGTTGATTTAAGAGCCCGTAAATAAGTTTTTTTGTTTTTACTGATAGATAATTAGTTATTAGCGGTACTGCATAAAAAAAAAAATAGCGCAAATCCGCTTATGAATTATAAAAGTTAGTCAATCCGCTACAACGCTTACAAATTGTTTAGGTCCACTATTAGCGGATTAGCGCTCCCCAGCGGTCTGGTGCCCAACACTGCCCGCAGCCATCGCAGCCATCTTGAACAGATTTCAAATGTCAATCAGTTTCAGATGCACATCCACTGATCTTCTTCTGAGAGTTTCAAAATAATCCATCCAGTGGTTTGTGTTTTCTTTTTCTGATTAACAAATATGAAAGCAGGTTAATATTATTGCCCTTTTTTCTTTTGCTTGTGGGCATTGAGGCAACATTGAGGCAACTCAGATCTAATTGCTTTGAAAGTTTTTTTTTGATAGCTGCATCTGATGTAGCTGTGCAGAGAGTATTTCTTGATTGATTGTTGCTGCAGTATTAGTCATTAACTAAAGAAAATGTTTAAGCTGGTTTGCAGCTTGGGTCATGTGTGTCAACTGGTGTTCAAGCCGTCATTTAGTAATAACGTCTTCTAAACAGATTGCTCCTCATAATGGGTCAGCTGGTATTAATAAAGTCTGATTTTAACATTACTTTTCTGCAGGCAGTTTAGTAAAATCAAATTGTCTTTGGGTATTCATAAAGACCCCTGACTGCAATATCAGCATGACATTTAATAACGTTCTGATATGTGGCTCTGCTACTGGTTTTTCTGCAACTGAGCTTTGGGTGTTTGGTCTGTCTACATTGTTAGCGAGTTAGCATGGGAGCTTGTAAGTAACATTATATTGTTTAAACACTGACTCTATCGAGAGTGTCACTGTTTATATTAAATTGCAACTCAAGTTGTTTTGTATTGTACAAAAAGAGAGGAAAAAAACTGCAAAGGGTTAAAAATCACAATTTTTTTATGATCAGTACAGTTTTCATCCTTTTTTAATTGCCATTTCATATCCATTAACCCTCCCTAATTGTTTTTAATCAATTCGACACCTCAGCTTTAGACTTGCATTATTTTTTTTATCTCGTAAAAATAAAAAATAAAACAATTACCACAAGGAAACATTTAGTCTTTAAAGTGTTCAGTCTTTTGAAAGTCTCCTGTTGTCATCATCAAGGGAGAGCTCATTTTAAGAATGTAGATGAGACATTCCACTTACTGGGAGACAGTTTGTGTTGCCAGAAATCAGCTGGCTCGGGGACCCTCGTCTGACACCCTGCTTGCAAATGATCAACCTCTGCTTCCATTGGAGGAGTTCAAATACCGGTAGTCTTGTTCACAAGTGATGGCATGATGGAGCGTGAGAATCATCAGATCGAGGCCTCATCTGCTGTAGCATTGCTTCAGTCCATGACCATTTATCCAAATGACAAAATTCTTGATTTTCAGGTTTCTCTTGTATTTCAGTCCTCAACTCTGGCCATGAGACATGAATCGTGACTAAAATAAAATCCCAGATACAAAATGGGCATCCTCTGTGGGATGGCCAGGCTTAGTCTTAGAGATGAGTTAAGAGTTATGAGTTATGAGATGAGCGCCATCATCTGTGGAGACCCCAAAGTAAACCAACCAGGAAGATGTAACCTCTCCGGCCTGGAAATGCCTTGGGATCCCACAGGAGGAGCTGGAGAGAGCCACCGGGCAAACGGATGTCTGCCTTTCTCCCCTGGACCTCCACAACTTGACCATGAACAAGCAGCTAAACATGGATGCATGATTTAAACTCTACTCATTTTTTCTTATTGATCTGGCATCTCTCTTTAAAGCCACATGGAAACTTGGTAAGGAAACTGAAAGTTAAATTGAGTTTCTTTTTAAGAAATACTGTAGATCCTGTGTAACTCTGAATGTTAGGAAACACCTTGTAACTGAAAGTTATGCACCATAACTCATGTTCCCTGAAGGAAGGGAACGAGGTGCAACATAAATGCTATGGGAATTGTGCCCCTGCGCGATTACCTGAAGGAATACAATCACGCCTTTACGGCAGGGGCGTCAGCGTCATGCCAGAGACCCCGCCCTCTGGGTATTTAAGGCGCTGACGCCCATCCATCATTCTCCAAAATGCACTTCACCGAGCTTTCAGCATTGAAAGGGCCAGGTATGTTGCACCTCGTTCCCTTCCTTCAGGGAACATGAGTTATGGTGCATAACTTTCAGTTCCCTTATCAGTCATGTCACTCGGTGCAACATAAATGCTATGGGAACGTAATTCAATCACGCCCTTGAAATGCTCAGTAAAATGCATGCTAGTGTGAACGTCCGCCTTTATTCAGCAGGCATCCCAAGGCTGCTTTCTACTGTGTGTTAGAAAGGACAGCCTGAGTGACATCACACGCAGTAACATCCAAACTGTAATGCTTTGCAAACGTGTTCGTTGAGCTCCAGTTCGCAGCCGCACAGATGTCTGCAACTGGTACACCCTTGAACAGTGACCACGAGGTGGCCAAGCCCCGAGTGGAGTGAGCGCGCACTCCAGAGGGCACCTGTTGACCTTTGCTACTGTACGCCCTTTTTATGGCCTCAGTCACCCAGTGTGAGAGGCGCTGCTTTGATAGGGCCTTTCCTGTAGCTGGTGCAGCAAAGCACACAAACAGTTGATTTGTTTTTCTCCATTCAGCTGTTCTCTGCATGTAAGCGCTTAAAGCTCTCACAGGGCAGAGAGCCTTCAGCCTTTTCTGTTCCTGAGTGAGGACAGGAGCAGGTGGAAAAGAAGAGAGATCAAAGTCCAGACTTCTGGGGTTCAAAGTCAAGACCTTGGGGATATACGCAGGATTAGGCCTTAGGGTGACCTTTGACCCATCAGGGACAAACCTGGTACACATTGGGTGTACGGACAAAGCATGGAGGTCACCCACATGTTTCGCCGAGAAAAGAGCCAGGAGTAGAGCGGTCTTATAAGATAATAAATCTATCAGTGGTTTGAATGGGAGATCACAGAGAACCCCCAAGACCATACTAAGATCCCATCCAGGGGTCAAGATCCTGCTGGGGGGTCTCTTCCTTAGCACGCCCTTCATAAATCTTATTATGAGCGGGTGCGCGCCAGGCGTCCTGCTCCCCCAGCCCTCGTGACAGGCCGAAATTGCTGCTAAAAACACCTTAAAGCGAAACAAAACCCAAATTTAACTTTTTTTAGCTGATAAACTCCCCAGAATGTGTTTAAAATGTTTCAGAGCACTATTTCTGTGTTAATTTTCATGAAATTGTTCGTATTAGTTAAAATCGGCAATATTTGGTCTAAAAACGAGTATTCCTAGTCCTATGGGTTGAACTGTGGTATTGCACCCTGATTTTCTCATTAGTTTACGTTTCGCACAGTCATTAATTTTCGCACGATGTCGTCACAGCCTCTGCTGCCTCAGTATAAAAGTGGAGCCACTCCCCCGAGAAGGTCACTCCCAGGTCACTCCCCCTCCAGAGTTCAGGGGTTGGATTAGCAACATAGCATTAGCATAGAAGAGCCACGATGTTCCAAGAAAGCTCTTCAAACTGATATTCACCCACCCTTACACCATCAGGTTACAATCCGTTTGGAGGTGAGTACCATCTTACACCTTTCATTCCATAATTTATCTTTTGAGTATATGACGTGTTTCTTCATGTGCTGTTTATTGCGGACTGCAGCTTTGCTTCGGTGTGGCTCGCCCCACATAAGGTTGCGGCGTTCTGTTGCTGATCAACGTTAGTTTGTGTTGTAGTTGTGTTTAGATGCTAAAAATCTAGTGTTTCTTATGAACACCGCAGAGTGTGTGAACTCTTATGAACTCTGATAAGGAAGACCGTGACATCAAAAAACAATGGAGACTAGCTGGCGCTAATTTTAGCTGTTGTACTAGTTACGATGTTTTAGACACGGTGTACTTTTGCTGCAAATAATAATGTTGTGGATCAAAGGTATTTATAAAATAATGTGTACTTGTGAATGAGTATCATGGGCAGCAGTATTTATTTTGCACTGGGTCATCTGTTTAACAGATCAACAAAGTGAAAACAAGTACAGTATGCTTGTTTGTAAGGTGATTAAAATGTGTTGTTCTTTTTTTATTTCCATGAGGCGTTCCACATCCAATCTGAGCCGTGCATGCTTCACAGACATCAAGCATCAAGGAGACATGTAGACATGTCACTTTGGAGGTGACATATATGAGAGCTGATTCACCAGGTACATGTATTCATGTTTTATTTATTACTTTTGTACCCTACCCTCTGTCTGCAGGTATTAATATTATTAATTATGTTTTTATTATTTTATTTATTACTTTTATTATGGCGGACATTTATATAAAAAAAGTTTTAAAAAAGTTTATGCAACATTAATTCTTGTTTATTTGTTCATTGCTACCTGTCCCAACATTTTGGGGATTTGTTGACACTGTGAAATTTTGAATCAACATCTTTCTCCATTAAAATGTTACATTTACTCAGATTAAACTTTTGATCTTTTCTCTTTTCAGGACTGCAAATATCCAGGGTCGGGATGGAGTGAGGGAAGTCGACCGCTGCATCGTGTCCCAGATTTGTCCTCATGCATGAGGGAAAAAATAAATAAACAAATTGATTACAAAAACTAGTTGTCTATGATTCATTTTATTAACAGTAAGTTACTTCAAAACAACAAAAGGTTCTGAAAACACATGGGACACCACCCCAGCTCCTCTGTTTGGACGCAGTGGACAGCAGAACGAGGAGTCCCAACCACCTTCAGGATGCCCCACCTTCCAGCCAGAAACGAACACCAGGGTCTCAGCTGTACCAACATTGTCGTGGATGCAGGTCTCAGGAGATGAAGCTCTGGCCGAGACTCTGCATCATCTTCTTGGTTAAAGTAATCCTGGCTGCAATTACTCTGTGTGGCTGCTGGGTGCTTTGAGTCATCACAGTTATCTGAAAAGAACATTTTAAAGGATACACAGTACATGTATTGTTAAATTTATTGCAATTGGTTTGGTTTGCATTAAGAAATATTTTCTCATTAATCTTATCAGCTGTGCTGTGCCCAGTTTTGATTAGCTGACACATAGCTTAAACAAATACTGTATACATGTCCTAACAAATATATATTGTACAAGCTTATCTAATGTTTCTAAACACGGATACAGTATTTGGAAACCAAATAAAAGATTTTACCACTGTTTGGTGCTAATTAATAGTCAATTCAAAAAACAATGTGTGTTTAGTTCTGGGTTGCATAACAAAAATAAGCCAAAGCGTCAAACAAACCCTACCCTATAGAGGGTAGGAAAAATCAATATTTTATAATAAAATTTATTATGAAACGTTACTTTTGGAATGTGCTAAGTAATAAGATGTGGCAAATTAAAATGACAAAAACACAGCTGTACACCGCATGCCATGCAGCTAAACACAGGTTTTTAATGTGTTCTGTGTTCAGAAGCATACGCATAAGCTGTGTGTGTGTGTGATTAAATGCACGCAACAACATTTTACAACTGTTATTTTGGTAAAAGTTTAGGTATTTACTTACTGAAGACGCGACTATCCGCCATTTTGAAATCTAAACTTGGGGAGGGGTGGGAGTTTACCACTAGAGGGGGCGTGAACACAGGACAACCTCAACCTCCTCCCCTGCTCGACTCTCGACACGCCTATTTTGAGGGAAAATTTCAAACTGCTTCGGGGGAGGAGTTACCGATCCACAGGGTGTGGAGTCGCTCTTTAATGGTTGAGAAAGAACAACCTTTCTCCAGCAGGTCCTGAAGAAAGGTGAGGAGCTGGGCCAAGTCACGTGAATAAGAAATAATATTTCTTTCCGTGCACCAGGCTTAAAAAATATGCCATTTCCGGGCGTAGAGAGACTGTGTTGACACAGCTCGGGCGTTTTGAATGGTATTTACCACGTTCTCGGGCAGGCCTGAGGCCACCAGTTTGTTCCTCTCCACCATCAAGCTAAAATTAGGCACAGTTCTCAGCCTAAGTGGCGAGACTGTTCCTTCTGGTGATGGGGAGGGTCCCTGGAGAGGAGCAGGTGGTGGAACCAGCTCTCCTTCAAAGGCCCTGATTTCTGTGGTCCCTTGAAGGCCAACCACGTTAGGGAGAAGGCCTTCCTGCAGATGTACCACCATACTACTCTGATCGAGAGTGTTTGGAGGCAGAGGCAATCTGCTGTCATTATTAGACAAAGGCGGAACAGAATGTCTGTTTTTCCTCTTTTTGTTGGGAGTCATGGTTCGGAGGGGTTGCAAGTTTTGTATATGAGCAGACCTCCTGACTCCAGCCCCTTTCCTGGTTGGGTCTGGTTTAATGGTCTCCGGCCTCATCAGAGCCCTGGAGCCTGGCGAACCTCCGGGGAGCTGTGTTTCACCCGGTGGGGGGGTGTCATTTAAGAGCAGAATTTAGTCAGTACAGCGAGCGCGGTCACACGCTGCAGGATCACTGCTTGAGCATGGCGTATCACCCACTGAGGATAAGGGGACAGTTTCAACCTGAGGATGTGGAGCTGTTCGAGATGGTCCTTTGTGTTGAGCAGACTTTAGATTGGTTAGTGACAGAAAGTTCAGTCCTCTTCGATTAAAGGGAAAAGGAGTCTGATTTAAGGCCCCGGCAGAGCTCAGCGTAAGGCAGTACGCCGCACTAGGCCGTACGTACGCAGAGGCACAAGCGTAGCCCCGCAGGGCACGAACGCGCAAAGCTCAAAGTTTACGACCGCGTACGCGATGCGCGTTGTCTCACAATAAACTGCCCGGTGCCTTACTGTTTTGTATGTTACACAAATGAATTAAATTCCCCTTCTTCATCGCTGATCTGGACTTTTATTTTGTTTTTTTGCCAAAAGTCAAGTATTCGCTTCCTCCTCCGCTAACTCCATGACTGAAATGAATGAATTTGTCATGAGTGAATAATAACTCATGTCCTACCTAGCTGCGCAACGTTCTAAATATTTCCTGGTGGGCTGTGGGCTGCAGGACCAAGGCTTCCTGTTTTTATTTTAATTTTTTAGAACTTTTTATTAACATATAAAGTTTAGAAACACTGCAACGGCTGCAGCCAGCCAACTGCCTTTTTTTTGTCTCCCACTCGACCTATCAATTAATTCAGTAGGCATGTCAGCAAATGACCAATCAGCGACCTCAGTTTGTCCCATAGGTACACGATTTGCGCGCAACTGCTCAAATTACAACAAGAATTTGGAGCAAAAATGCGAGCATTTAACGCGAGAACGAAAGCAGAGCTGTGCCAGTGAACGCGTGCACACAGAATACGTGCGTAGAGCGGCGTACAGGCCGTACGCTGAGCTCTGCCGAAGCCTTTAGCCCTGGTGCCATTTCTGTTCGGCACTAAGTGTTTACACATGCTGCAGTTTCATCACAACTGCCTTTGTGAACGTGTGATACTGGTGTTGGCCTGCGGGCTTCTGCCGTGACCCCCCCGTCACTTACTGGCATCTGTTGAATAGGTGGCCAGGAAGGTGGGTTGTCAGATTCTGTCGGTGCGCACCCCTGGAGCGCGGACGTGTCACGGATTTGTTTGATTTGTGTATTGCCGGCCCCGTGGTTTACAACGGAGCGGGCTGGAACACGTGACCCGCCTCACCTGTCTCTGTGAGGACTGACGGGCCTGCTTGCAGGCGCCTCTGGGCCTGTCTGTTGCAGACAGACCCGAGGCACCCTGCTGGGGTTTATTGATTAGGCTAACACCCCGTGAGCCGCGAGGGAGGGGGGAATGATGGCCCCCGCCCTTTATATTGGCTGGAAGAATAGAGGGGACCGTGCTGCTGATGTTACTGTGTTTGTTGTTGTTGTTGTTTTGTTTTGTTTTTGAGTCAAGAAAACAGAGAGAGGCTGTTTTTTTAGCTTTATTCGTGCTTATGTGTAACGACATATTTGACTTTATGTCACTCACAGCAGAATAAACATGATTCGTGCGTAAAGTAAAGTCACCAGCTTTTTGTACCATGTTACAAACAAAGTCTGGACGTGAAAAGATCATTTCCCGTACCGCGTGGGCGGGTGATCGTGTAAAGTCAAGAAGAGGGCCTGGTTCGTCAGGCCCGTTTCTGTCAGCCGTCCCGATTTGTCGAGAAGGCCCTGTGTCGGACTGCCTGGCGGGGAACAAATCTGTTCTTACTCCAGGCGTGTTCGTCCCGAGGCGGGTCCGGCGGTGGTCTCCGCTGGTGCTCGGCCTCGTATGCCGGCCGCTTTTGCGGTGGGACACGTGTGGTCGAGTGGTGTCGAGGCTGCGGGGCTCTGCTCCCAGCTGACTCCCTGGGGGGGGAGGCTCTTCTGGGGATGCCTACCCGGAGAGCCTCAGCTTGTTTGCGCCTCTGGTCCAGTCTGGTCTGAATTCGATCCAGAGCTTTTCCGAATAATCCCGTCGGCTCTATGGAGTGGTGCAGAAAATTCATTTTCTGTCTCTCCGGGAGGTCAGTTAAGAGTCATCCACAGATGGCGTTGTGCGATGACCACCTCAGCCATGCCTCTGCCTTGAGCATCTGTTGTCCCCATCATGCAGAGCACAAAGTCTGTTGCCCTGCGTGCTTCCTCCAACAGGTTGGCGGCAGCCTGTCTGTCCGTCGTTACGTGGAGCTCCTGCAGTTTTTCAGCCAGGTACGCCTGCATCATTGCGGACGCGTTCATTGCGCGCGCTTCAAGGCCCTGAGCCCTATAGCATTTCTCGAGCAGAGAAGCCGAGGCTCGACAGGCTTTGCTGGGCAAAGTTGGTTTCGTCCCGGATGACCTGGGGGCCAGGTGAGACGCCAGTGTGTCCTCCATTTGTGGCACGTTGGCTATGCCCGCTGCATCCATCCCGTCCACGTCAAGGAACTGTAAGAGCGGCAGCAGCATGGGAGCCCTGGGTTGGATCCAGGTGCGAGTCAGCTCCGTGAGGAAATCCGGAAAGATGGGTATCCTTTGCCTCGTGGCGGACTGCTGTTTTGAATAAAAATAATTTCCTACCAACCTCGTGACTTGTTGACGTGGTAGAGGTTCTGCGACACAAGTCAAACAGAGCAGGGATCGAAAAGTCAGTCTCCGGGAGCACAGGCGCCGGGGTGTGAGAGAGGTCTCCCCCTTGTTCGTCGTACTCAGGGTCGGCGTCATCAGCAGAAAATTCACCTGAGGCTGAAATCGAGAGTTCGTCCTCATTCATCAAGCCTCGAGTGTCGAAGTCGACTGTTAAGTCCCTGATGGGGGCCAGCGTGTCTTGGCTGTCACCCCATTCGCCTTGGGTGCTGTCCTCCAGAGCCATGTTCTCGAGCTCCGGGGTAGGAGTGAGAAGCTCAGTCGTGTTCGGGTCTGTTGGAGCCGCAGCAGCACCCATGGCTTTGGCGACGACGTCCGCCCGGTGCCTCCTCACAGCCTCCAGCATTTGGCTGCAGTGTGGGCATGATTCGGGCGCATCCAGCGCCATGTTCGCGTGTAGCATTCCCAGGCAGACGGGACAGGCCTCGTGGGTGTCCGTCGCCGAGAGGGAAAAACCGCAGCCGCTGGGGCAGGCGCGCGAGGTTGGGCTCGCCGTCCTGCTGGTCTTTTTCGGAAGTCTTGTCTTTCGCTTTCCTTTCTCCGGAGGCATGTCCGAGATAAGACGAGCGAGTCCTTCCAAAATCCTTTTTTTTTTTATTTGAGACGTCTCCTCCGTCGCGTCGCTTTCGCTGGCTAGCCTGCTACGAATTAGCAGAGGTAGCGGTGTGACGCAGTTAGCGCCGTCGAGCGAAGCAGTCTGCGGAAAGAGGAGAAGAAAAAACTTCGGGGTTAAGGAAAAATGTGCCGGACTAGCTTTCGCTAGCCCAGCAGTACGCAGGAATAATTCTCTGTACGCCCTGTGTAGGGAGCAAGCTCACCTCTGGTCGAGCGATGAAGCAACAGAGAAGTCCCGCGAAGAGAAAGTTCAGGTTTAAGCGAGGTGAAGGGCAATAAGAGGACAATGGATCGGCGTCAGCACCTTAAATACCCAGAGGGCGGGGTCTCTGGCGTGACGCTGACGCCCCTGCCGTAAAGGCGTGATAGTATTCCTTCAGGTAATCGCGCGGGGCACAATTTCCCATAGCATTTTTGTTACACCGAGTGACATGATTGATAAGGGAACTGGAGGGTTTTTGCAAATATGGAGACAGCTGGAAAAAGATGGATGGGATTGACCTGCAGGCCTACTTAGGGCTACTAATCTTAGCAGGTGTATACAGGTCCCAAGGTGAGGCTGCAGCTAGTCTAGTGGATGCAGAGAGTGGAAGGCCAATTTTCCGAGCCACAATGCCTGTAATGATTCACGTTCATGATTCAAGTTCATGTCAAGTCATGCTATGTTTTTGGGGTTGTCCTGTCTCGTCTCGTCTCCTCATCAGCTTCATTCAGCGCACCTGTCTGCTGCTCTTTTTAAACGCACTCCAGACTCTGCCTCCCTGCCAGATTGTCTGATCGCCTTGCGCCTGAAGAAATCCAGCGTTCTGTTCCTGACCTTCCTGTGTTTCGACACTCTTCATGATCACGGATTACTCCCCTCTGCCTTGCCCTTGACAGATTATTTCTGCCCATCGGATATCTGGACCTCGACTCTTGCTCTGCCTACTGACACGACTCTCGCTGAAACCCCACGGATAAGTACTGCCTCTTTGCCTCTCTGTGTATGACCCACGCCTGTATCTTGCACGATCTTAGACTCTGGACTCTTGGAGCTGTTAATTATTGGAACCAAGCCGCACTCGAGCAGAAGAGGAGCCGTGTAACTGTCATCTGTCACGTGACCCAGCTGAACCTCCGACCCACCTCCCTCTGACGTCATTGCAGCCTTTGCATCACAAACTGTGATTAAACTCTGCAGGTTAATGATTTTGAACTCCTCATATTCTTTAAATCCTCAAGTTTATCCCAGTCACCAACTTGTTCTCTCTCCCTGCAGAGTCTCAGCGGACGTCCCCCTTTTTCTGACAAGTGGATGATAAACTTTTTTCGTTCACTCCTGTGTTGTGGTTGAATTTCCGGGTCCCCATTGTGAATCATTACAATACCATTCAAACTCATTCACACCTACTCAAGACTGCTACGATTTGATGACCGTGAGTCAAGACCAGCAAGACGTGTGACATACAGACTTGCAGCCATAAGAGAGGAATGGGACAAGTGGGTGGAGCGGCTGCCCTACCTCTACAATCCAGGGCCTGATGTAACAGTGGATGAGCAACTGGTTCCATTTAGAGGTAATCCGTTTTCGTATTTGTAATAAAAGTGATTTTCACTATTAATTTCTTTGACTGTTTTCTGTGACAATGATACTAATCACTGATGCTATTTTCTTTTGTCCAAAGGTCGTTGTCCTTTCCGGGAGTATATGCCCAGCAAGCCAGCAAAATATGGGATCAGTCATGGGTGGCCTGCGATGCCAAATCAAGCTATGCTTGGAAAATGCAAGTCTATACTGGCAAGCCAACCAGTGGATGCCCAGAGAAGAACCAGGAGATGCAAGTTGTGCTTGATGTGACAGAGGGACTGAGGGGTCACAATGTGACATGTGACAATTTCTTCACCTCTTATGAACTTGGACAGCAACTCCTGAAGAAGAAGATCCCCATGGTTGGTACAGTTCGAAAGAACAAGCCTGAACTCCCACCTGCACTGCTTGCGTCAAAGGAGAGAGAGGTCTTTTCGTCAAAGTTTGCCTTTACGCCCACCACCACTCTAGTTTCCTACCTCCCAAAGAAAAACAAGAATGTAATTCTTCTGAGCACACTGCACACAGACGGTGACATTAGCGATCGTGAGGACAGGAAGCTGAAAGTTATGCACCATAACTCATGTTCCCTGAAGGAAGGGAACGATGTGCAACATACTTGCTATGGGAATTGCGCCCCCGCACGATTACCTGAAGGAATACATTCACGCCTTTTATGGCAGGGGGCGTCACCCGCGCCAGAGGCACCGCCCTTTAGGTACTTAGGCGACTGACGCCCCTCCAACTGTCTCCAAAATTGCACTTCACCGAGCTTTCAGCATTGAAAAGGGCCAGCTATGTTGCACCTCGTTCCCTTCCTTCAGGGAACATGAGTTATGGTGCATAACTTTCAGTTCCCTTTCAGTTCGGTCTCTCGGTGCAACATACTTGCTATGGGAACGTAATTCATTCATGCCCTTGAAATGCTCAGTGAAATGCCGGTTAGTGTGAACGTCTACCCTTGACCAGCAGACATCTCAAATCTACTTTCTATTGTGTATTAGAAAGAACAGCCTGAGTGACATCACATGCAGTAACATCCAAACTGTAATACTTTGCAAAAGTGTTTAAAGAGCTCCGGTTCGCAGTAGCACAAATGTCTGCAACTGACACGCCCTTGAACAATGACCAGGAAGTGGCCAAGCCCCTGGTTGAGTGAGCATGGACTCCACGGGGCACTTGTTGACCTTTGCTACCGTATGCCCTTTTTATGGCCTCCGTCACCCAATGTGAGAGGCGCTGTCTTGATAGAGCCTTTCCTGTAGCAGGTGCGGCAAAGCATACGAGCAGTTGGTTTGTTTTTCTCCATTCAGCTGTGCTCTGCATGTAGGTGCGTAAAGCCCTCACTAGGCAGAGAGCCTGTAGCCTTTCCTGTTCCTGAGTGAGGACAGGGTCAGACGGAAAGGAGGAGAGATCAAAGTCTAGACTCCTATGGTTCAGAGTCAAAACCTTGGGAGTGTATGCGGGATTAGGCCTTAGTGTGACCTTTGACCCATCAGGGGCGAATCTGGTACACATTGGATGTACAGACAATGCATGGAGGTCACCCACGTGTTTCGCAGAGCAAAGAGCCAGGAGAAGAGCAGTTTTATAAGATAGAAGATTTATCTTAATCTCGCTCAGAGGCTTGAATGGCGGGTCGCAAAGAGCCCCTAGGACCAGGCCAAGATCCTACCCAGGGGTCAAGGTCCTGCTGGGTGGCTTAGTTTGAAGCACCCCTTTCATATATCTTATTATGATTGGATGTGCTCCAGGAGTCCTGTGTCCCCAGCCCTCGTGACAGGCAGAGATAGCTGCAAGGAACACCTTAATCTTTGAAGAATGACCCTTTTCCAGTAAGTCCTGAAGGAATGTTAGTAGTTTAGCCAGGTCGCAAGCATAAGAAATGATATTTCTTTCTGAGCACCAGGCTTCGAAGATGCGCCACTTTTGTATGTATAGGGTCTGTGTTGACCCGGCACGGATATTTTGTATGGTTTTTACCACATTCTCAGGTAGGCCCGAAGCCATCAGCCTGTCCTTCTCGGCTAACAGGCTGGAATTAATTCCAGATCCTGGCCTAGGCAGCTGGACTGCGACTTCCTGTGTGATTCTTTGAGGGTCCACCAAGTTAGGGAGTGGGCCTCCACGTTGATGTGTTAACAGACTTCCCTGATCGAGTCTCCTCGAAGACAGATAAAGTCCATTAATTTTATTAGATTGAGTCTGGACAGAAAAACTACAGTTTCCCTCCAGGATAGGATTTATTGAAATGAGGGGCTGCCGCTTTTGTAAACGAGCAGACCTCCCGAGTCCAAATGTAGTCCCACCCAGTGGGGTACTGGTGTGTGGGGACAGGTTTGGTGCAGCTTTGTGAGGAAAAACACGTGCTGCTCTTCCAACGCTCGAGCGATGTGTGTCCTTCATGAATAATAAAGGAGCAGCAGCAACATGTGAACGTGGAGATGATCCTTTGTATCCGGCAGACTCAGGATAATTTGTTGATAAGGAGCCCAGTTTCCTTTCAAAGTCATAAGGAAAAGTCTGGTTCGACTCAGATTTATTTTCACACACAGCAACATGCTCACAGCCACTACTTTGAGGGTGTGAAAACTGTGTCTGCCTTGGGACCTCCGACGTGCTCTCCTATGGTGTAAACCTGTCACGTGCTTTACTGGTTAGTGTATTAGCCGGCCCTTTGCTCATAATAGAGCGGGGGCTGGGACACTTGCCCTTTCCCACCTGTCTCCGCGAAAGGTGTAGGGTCTGTTTACAGATGCCTCTGGGTCTGTCTACTGGAGACAGGTCCTGAGGCACCCAGCTGGGGCTTATTGAGTAGGCTGGCACCCCGTGAGCCTTGAGGGAGGGGGATGTGCCTCCCCCTTTATGACGGCAGACAGACCAGAGAGGCCCGTACTGTTGACATTATTTGTGTTGGTGTGTTGTTGCTGCTTTTTTTTGAACGTCAATAAAACAGGGATGTGCTGTTTTATGAACTTTATTCGTGCTTACGTGCAACGACATACATGATTTGATGTCACTCACAGCAGGGAGAACATGGTTTGTGCATGCAACAGAGTTATCAGCCATTTGTACATTGCTACAAATAAAGTCTGAACAAAGTGCGAACACTCCCGTTACCGTGGACGGGAGGCCGTCTGAAATGTAAACGTGGGCCAGGGGCCTCATGTACAAAGACTTGCGTGGACTTCTTACTGAAAAGTGACGTACGGTCAAATCCAGAAAACGGCGTACGCACAAAAAAAATCCAGATGTATCAAACTGTGCGTACGCCGGAATCCACGCACATTGCTTTTGTACATCACAATCAACGTGGAATTGAGCGCACATGAGAGAGTGGCCGACTCCGCCTTTGACACGCCTCCATATAAATATGCAAATTCATTTAAATATGCCCTGCACCAGAGGAATGTCGTCATTGCTCTATTGCAAATCATGTCGAAACGTGGAAAAAAGAGGAACTTCACGGACTGTGAACTGGAGACACTTCTGAGTGAGGTAGAGAGGCACGGAAAAAGGTTTTGTTTGGCACGCGTAGGCAAGGGGGGTTCGAACGAACCACCCACTTTTAAACGAGAAGTTGACCACACAATACTAACATGCCTAGATAGGTCACTGGGTAGCGCGTTCGCCTTCCGTCCCAAACCTCATGAGTTCAATTCCCACATGGTACAATGTTTTTTTTTTTTATTCATTCCAGATTTAAAGAACACAAGAAAACTATTTAGAAAAAACAACAAGAAATGAAACAATACATGAAATGAAAGGAAGCAGAAGATTTCCTTTTTGTTTTTTTTAAATAGTTTTCTTGTGTTCTTTAAATCTGGAATGAATAAAAAAAAAACGTTGTACCATGTGGGAATTGAACTCATGAGGTTTGGGACGGAAGGCGAACGCACTACCCAGTGACCTATCTAGGCATGTTAGCATAACTTGGTCAACTTCTTATTTAAACGAACCGCACCTCATAAGGCCATTGTTGTCAATATTGTTGCCACTATTTGGCGCATGCTTTTGTATCCACTCATCTAATTGCGTCCATGTGGATGTAATAATTGTTAATCATGTGTGTTTGGTGGGAATAATAATTATTTTCACATCATGAACAGTTTCTCAGAATCACCTGTAAGTGTCGCCAATGGAACCAAAACCACAGAAACGTGCGTACGCCAGCCTTGGAGTTGCCGTGGAGCTGCGCACATTTCCACGTTCAGTTCTGTTTTGATACATACGGAGTTTTGCGTGGAAAATGGCGTACGCAAGGTTTTTGTGCGTACGCACCGTTGATACATGAGGCCCCTGGACTCAGATAATCGTTTACAGTGTTTATTTACAGTGGTGTGGATAATAAAGACATCATTGGGAAGGAACGGGAACACTTGGGGAGTAGAGGGGGAAATTAAAGGGCTGTCATTAGAGGAGTACTTGTTATGCTGAATTATTCTTACGGTGGGTAGCAGGAAACAGTGAGAATGTTTTGGTCCAGATCTCCAGTAGCACAAGGTGAAACAACAAGTAGAAGTGGCGAGTGGTGGAAGGCAAGCAGCAGCTGTAGAGAGGCAGGAGGAGTCGAGGCTCATGTGGAACTCAAGTAGGGCAGGTGATTGGCAAGATTCAAACTCTGAGGAGACGCAGAGAAAAACGCACAATATTAGTTTCCACTAATATTAGAGATAAACTGGCTAGAACACAACTTCCGTTGGTAGGCAATGTCCCATCCTGCAGAGTGTTTCCTGAAGCTTTTTATACTCCTCTTGGGTGTTGTGTTGATTAGTTGCAGCTGCTGCCAATTAGGAGTGTAGAGGAGAGAGGAAGGCATGGTGTAGGGCAGAACTCCTACAGAATTACATGTGACAGAAACAAATTACATTAGAAAAACAGTATTATATTTGAAAAAAAAGAAAATAAATTACATTAGAAAAAATGGAATTGCATTAGAAAAAACGGAATGACATTAGAAAAAAACAGAATTGTATATGAAAAATGGAATTGCATTAGAAAAGCAGAATTACATTTGAAAAAAAACTGAATTACATTTCAAAAAAGGAATTACTGTACATTAGAAAAAAAATGGAAATTAAATTTTTTTTGAATAACAGTTTTTTTCTAATGTAATTCTGTTTTTTCTAATGTCATTCCGTTTTTCTAATGTAATTCCGTTTATTTCATTTTATTTTTTCAAATGTGATTCGGGCCACTTCCGCTTTGGCTTAATGCAATTCTGTTTTTTCAAATGTAATTCCACTTTTTCAAATGTTATGTTTTTTTCAAATGTTAATTCAGTTTTTTCTAATGTCATTCCGTTTTTTTTCTAATGTAATTCCATTTTTAATTTTTCTTCAAATGGGGTTCTGGCTACTTCCGCTTTGGCTTGATGTAATTCTGTTTTATCAACTGTAATTCCATTTTTTCAAATGTTGTGTTTTTGTTCAAATGTTAATTCAGTTTTTTCTAATGTCATTCTGTTTTTTCTAATGTAATTCCATTTTTTTTTTTTTCAAATGTGGTTCTGGCCACGTCTGCTTTGGCCACTTCCGCTTTGGCTTAATGTAATTCCGTTTTTTCAAATGTTGTTGTATTTTTGTTGCGTTTTTTCAAATGTAATTCTGATATTTCAAATGTCATTGATTTACACATCAGGGCCATTGTTCTACATCATACATTCAACCTTTATTTATACAGGTTAATCCCATTGAGCCTCGGGGACTCATTTACAAGAGAGACCTGATTTCTTAACAAAGAGTGATGACAACAGTGAATAACAACAACAATAGACAGTAGCAAAAGAGGCCAACAAAATTTAAATTTCTTTTTTAAATTAATTAATTAGTTTATTTATTTAACAAATCAAAACAAAATAGCTACCAAAAGGACAGTCAAAAGGAAT
>JBBPBX010020566.1:20875-32699 GCA_038048925.1 Garcialebias charrua | reverse complement strand
TATATATATACATAGGCTATATATATATGTATTTATATTTATAATAATAATATATCAATAATGAATTTAATTTATAACACACTTTTCATTAACAAAAATCTCAAAGTGCTACAAAAATCAAAGATCAAATAAAAACAAGTGATAAAATCAAGTAAAATCAATAATAATATCAACTAAGATCAAAGATAAAATCATGAGGAGGCAGAGTAGGCTCGCTTAAAAAGAAAAGTCTTTAAGCCTAGTTTAAAGTCAACCAGTGACTGTGGAGCTCTCAGTAGTCAGGGAGGGAGTTCCATAGGCGGGGGGCAGCCACACAGAATGCCCGGTCTCCCATGGTCCCTAAGCCAGGTTCCCACCGAACGTGTTTCGAGCAGCCGAAGCAGCCGGTTTACATGCAAAGTCTATGTGGCCGAGCATCTTGGAGCGGCGAAGCGTGATGCGGCGCATTTTGAGCAGTTCGAGCAGCGCAGCAGAGCGTGGGCAGTTCTTTTCCGCGCACGCGGCGCGTCCAAAGCAGCGGCTGCCCGACTTCAACAAATCGAACTTTGACCTACTTCGGCTGCTCGCCGCGTCGCAGCAACCAATCGGGAGAGCCTCTGCTATGTGATGACGCAACGACGACGGGACTTTTTTTGGACTTTTTAAACTTAGCCCAACGAGCCTCCATGAAGAAACCAGCCTCCGGTAAGAAACTTGGCATTTTTACAGTTGCCGCTGTCCGCTCGAGCGTACGATCACCCCAAACATAAAAAAACAAAACGTTTTAATCTCAACAAAGACTTTCGGAGCTGCAGTTCGGCTTGTAGAAAACCCACTCAAGTAGTAACGAGGCTCACGAACAGCTGATTTTATCTAAAAAACAACCGGAAAAGGAGCCTCCCACTGCGCGTCTTCAGTGTGAACAGTCATCTGTTGACAAGCAGCCAACACCGTGCGTCGGGAGCGTTTTTGCTGCTGAAGACGCGTTGGGTGGGAACCCGGCTTTAATTTGGTTTGTGGAATGTGAAGGAGATTACTGTTCTGTGATCGTAGAGACCGGGTGGATGAATATGGTGCAAGAATGTCCTTTAGATAGTCAGGTGAAGTTCCGTGTAAGCATTGTAATGAGAGCAGTTTTGTACTGAATTCTGTAGGTGACAGGAAGCCAATGGAGGTTATGGAGAATGGGTGTAATATGTTCAAATTTACAAACTCTCAACAAAATCCTTGCTGCACTGTTTTGAATATATTGAAGCTTCTGAAGGTTTTTACCAGGGATTCCAATAAACAGGGAGTTGCAGTAGTCGAGCCTGGAGGAGACAAAAGCATGGACGAGTTTCTCAGCATCAGAAAAAGTTAGAGATGGGCGAAGTCTGGAGATGTTTCAAAGATGGAAGAAGCAAGTTTTAAACAGATGCTTAATGTGATTTTTATTATAACTGTTGTTCTTTATTATAACTGTTAATATTTTTGTAACTGTTGTTATTTATTTATAACTGTTTTTATTTATTATAACTGTTGTTATTTATTATAACTGTTGTTTTATTATAACTGTTGTTATTTATTATAACTGTTGTTATTTATTATAACTGTTGTTATTTATTATAACTGTTGTTATTTATTATAACTGTTGTTATTTATTATAACTGTTGTTATTTATTATAACTGTTGTTATTTATTATAACTGTTGTTATTTATTATAACTGTTGTTATTTATTATAACTGTTGTTATTTATTATAACTGTTGTTATTTATTATAACTGTTGTTATTTATTATAACTGTTGTTATTTATTATAACTGTTGTTATTTATTATAACTGTTGTTATTTATTATAACTGTTGTTATTTATTATAACTGTTGTTATTTATTATAACTGTTGTTATTTATTATAACTGTTGTTATTTATTATAACTGTTGTTATTTATTATAACTGTTGTTATTTATTATAACTGTTGTTATTTATTATAACTGTTGCTATTTATTATAACTGTTGTTATTTATTATAACTGTTGTTATTTATTATAACTGTTGTTATTTATTATAACTGTTGTTATTTATTATAACTGTTGTTATTTATTATAACTGTTGTTATTTATTATAACTGTTGTTATTTATTATAACTGTTGTTATTTATTATAACTGTTGTTATTTATTATAACTGTTGTTATTTATTATAACTGTTGTTATTTTTATAACTGTTGTTATATTTATTATAACTGTTGTTATTTATTATAACTGTTGTTATATTTATTATAACTGTTGTTATTTATTATAACTGTTGTTATTTATTAAAACTGTTGTTATTTATTATAACTGTTGTTAGAGCAGAAACACTTTGGATTGCAGTCACCTGAACTTTGCATGTGAGACTTCAAACTTGGAGCTTTTTTTTTTAAACTTTATTTAAAATCCCACAGAGATCACAGATCTTTTGCAAGGGAGGCCTGGAACTGACTGCAGCCTAACACACCTCCGTGAGGGGCTCCCCTGAAAATCTCCACTCTGAGACCTGGATTCAGAAACCTTCGGTTTCAGATCAAAGTTCATTCTCAACAATCCAGGTAAAAAAATCCAACAAAGAGGAGCCAGGTCCTCTGGACAGTTTATTTTTGTCAAAACGTTTTGTCTTTCATCAAGTCCAGTAAACTGGTTGACCCACAATGTGAAGGTGCAGTTTGTTGTGGCTCCTCACACTCAAAGAGTCTTTTGGATGAAAGACGAAACGTTTGAACAGGAAGAACCCGTCCAGAGGACCTGACTCCACGTTGTTGGCTTCAGCTTCAGAAAGAACGAGGCCAGTTGTCGTGTAACAGCCGAACCTCAGCAGAAAAGCTGCAGTTTCACTCAAATGATGGCTGAACCTGAGAACTCCAGTTTGCTTCTGGAAGATCAGACACCCAACCCCCCCACCCCCCAGACCGAGGTGGAGATGGGGTGTGTTGTTTTACAGCGATCTGTCTTGTACGTCTCAAGCCAAATCCTATTTTTACGGCTTGCTTATACATTCCTGCTCCGAGCGGTTTACATACCGAGGCCGAGGAGCCGTCCTAAATCAGCTGGCAGCTCCGTGCAGCTGGGTCCAGGTGGAAACCCTGTCATCGGCCGCTCCGCCGGCGATTAATGAACCCCAAATTGAGATAATAACCTCTGGGCGTGAAAGTCCCGGCCCCCGGGCCCACGGATTACATCACTCCAACGGAAATTTGATTTCAGCTCGTGTCACTCCCGGTGAAGGGTTTTGGCTTCAGCAGGTCTTCGCCCACCTTGTTTTGGTTTCTGGCGGGTTTATTTACTGAGCGGTTCCTGCCCGTTCATGGAGCTGCTGGGGGGTTTGCTCTGCCTCCTTTGGCGCCGCGCAACCGAAGCAGAGCACTGCAGGACCTCTAACGAGCAGATACCAGCTGCACACAACCGTTTTTTTTTTTTTTTTACAGTTTTATTAATGTCAGCAGCTCATAAACGTTCAGCCACTGTCTCACCCAAAACAAGCCAAAGTTATGCTGTGGGACCCAAATCAGGTCGAAGGATGTTTGACTTTGAGATGATGCCGAGGTCACAGGTTTGTTCACGAGCGATTATTAAGGTCTGCATGTGTTTCTCTGCCTGTTAGTAAAATATCTCACAAACCACTGGGTGGATTTTAATGGAACGGTCAGGAAGTACTCACTGGGTTCAAGATGGCCGCCACAGTGTCAGTCAGTTTTACAGATATTTGAGTTTGATAATAATAATAATAATAATAATAAACTTTATTTGTATAGCACCTTCCTACAATGCCTTGCATTGACCAAGGTGCTTAACAGGATAAAAAGATGAATAAACTGGAACAATAAATCAATGAAAATAGAATAAGAAACAACAGCAATAAAAGAAGCAATGGAAATAAAAAATGCTACATACTAAAATAACACAAGTAATAAAAGTTACACGCTGAAAGCTTTTTTGAACAAAATGTTCAAAAAAAATGTTGTAGTAGCTGAGAGTCATCCCTGATCTGAGGCTAACAAGCTGCATGAGCTCGTTGGTTAAAATCGACGTGATGATAAGAAAAACTAAACGTTCCGAAATGAAGTTATGGAAACTAGATTCATGACTGATCCGGATGATCAGACTCCTCTGTCCCTTTTCCTGATCAGCTTTGTTGGAAAGCATTCTCTGACTGTCCCCGGTTGGACGGTCCTCAGCTGGACACATTCTCTTGTCCCAAAACTAAAATCTCTGTCCAACATTAATTCTGCAACGACTGACAAATTAAAGTCTGTACAAAAGTAGCAGCGTGAGCACTGAACGACTGCTGAGATGAGCCGATCAGCTGAAACTGGGCTCTTGAAGCTAAATTTACAGAACACTAGCTAAAGGCCTAAAAAAGAAGCAAAGTAACAGCTAAATGTAGCAGATGACTACCGTATTTTCCGGTGTAGGTTGCACCTTTTTATGTTTTTTTTTTTCAAGGCCTGCGACCTATACACATGTGCTTATCACTTTCGGCGAAACAAATGTTTAAATCCAGCTAATTTCACAATTACGTTCATTTATTAGGGAAAAGTTCAGCTCAGACACATATTTGCTATAATTTTTATCAAACAAATAATTGTTTTTAAGTGTTAATCTTCTTAAAAGCCTTGCTGTGCACTCCTGTGGCAGACATTTGCAGCAGAGCTAAACACGGTCCACATTTCCGGGTTGACTCAGCGGTGACGCGTCACGTCAGCGGTGGATGAAGCGTTACGTCAGCGGTGGATGACGCGTTACGTCGGCGGTGACGTAGGTGCAACCTATATTTAGGTGCGACCCGTTTATGGATTTTTCCAAATTTTTGGCAATAATTGGACAAAGCGACCTATATTCCGGTGCGACCTATAGTCCAGAAAATATGGTATATAAAATTATAAAAGCAAGTCATCTATAGATGGCAGCAGAACTTTAAATTAAAAATTAATAAATCCGACTAATGATGAGAGAAGAAGAAATATATTACATATACAGTATTAAATTATTATTACATTATTCAAAGCTGGGACCAAAGAGAACATTTCAGAGCCTTGAGGAAATTATGTTACTTATCTGCAGTTTTATTCTTAATAGTTTGTGCTGTGGGAGATCAAACTAAAAGCAGAGCTGTATTTTATTCCTGTTTATGTAATTTGTAAATACACTGTAAATGAATAAAATACATGAAGTTAGCAAAGATCCACAGGTGCATCTCAAAAATTAAGAATATTGTGGGAAAAGTAATTTTTTTTGTTAATAATTTCAAAAAGGGAAACTCGTGAGAGTGAAATATTTCAAGCCTTTATTTCCTGTTTACAAATAATGAAAAAACTAAATTCAGTGTCTCATTAAATCAGAATATTATAATCAAGTGCCGCCGCTTTGGTGTGGGGGATAAGCGTGCGGCACATATTGAGGCTGAGCCTCTCTGCACGCGTCACGGGTTCGCGTCCCAGACCCGACGAACTGTTTCTGCACTGTCTCTCCCTTCTCTCTGCCCGTTTCACCCTCTCCCTCTACAATTAAGGCCACTAGAGCCCAAAAATGTAAAAAATAAAAATAAAAATAAAAAAATGAATATTATAATCAGTTGTTGGTTCCTTAGTCAGTGTGGACAGGAGCCGAGTCTTACTGGAAAATGAAACCAGCATCTCCATAAAGCTCATGAGCAGAAGGAAGCATGAAGTCTCTAAAATGTCCAGATGCTGAGTTAACTGCACAGTGGACCAGAACCATCGCCGACTGTGGAGACTTCACTCTGGACTTTAACAACATGGATTCTGGGCCTCTCCTCTTCCTCCACACTCTGAGAGCTTGGTTTACAAACGCTGTGCAGAATTTACAGAACACTGAGCAACAGTTCAGTTCTTTTCATCCTCAGCAGGTAGGACGCTTTTGATGTTGTCTCTGGTTCAGGAGTGGCTTGACTTGAACATCTGTTGCTTCGGCAGTTAATCAGCTGATTAGGGTGTGACACCAGGAGTTTACTATATTTAACCTCTTCACATTATTATAAGACGCTGACATTTGGTTTTTCAGTAGTTTTAAGTCTTAATCATCGCAATTACAAGAAAAAAAAAAAGACTTGAAACATTTCACTCTGTGTGGAATGAACAAGTTAGACGTTTTGAAAAAAAAAAAAAAAAACACACTTCTTCACAATATTCTAATTGTTTCAGATGCACCTGTTGTCACAGAGCTTCAGCATCCTGCCCCTCCATGTGAACGGCTCACCTCCGTTAAGATTTGCAGCGTTCTGAGCTGAAAGTCAAAAAACAAAAACTTCCCCTCCTGCAACTTTCATCTAAAAAAAACTTTCGTTCGGGAGGTGAAGTCCTGGTTTTCTATTATAAATGTCGCTCTGAGGATGTTCTGGCTCCCGCCAGTTGTCTTATTCCTGTAATAAACCACCACATCAATAAAAAACAATATTCTTCAACTAAGGGCCTGGCTGTTCATGTGCTAAGTACCACTCCTAAAACCTTAATGATGCTCCTGGAGCTGGAGGGCCTGCACGTAGAGCTGGGTTTTAAAGGAGAGCCCTGTTTCTGTCCGAGCGGCCCTTCAGAGCTGCCATAAAGCAAAGAGCGGTGGAGGAACGTGAGGAAGACCCAATCACTCGTCTCCCCTGGCTCTGAACTCAGCAGTGGGCTCAACTGCTGTCAATTAGCAGAGAATATATGGGCCGTCCTGTTTCCAGCACTTCTCTGAGCCCCCCTTCAGCTGCAGGCCTCTCTCACTGTAAATTTATCACCGCCTTGATCCAAGGTTTGCAGCAGCTCCAAGTCACCGGAGAGAGAGACCCTCTTCTGTAGTCCCAACCTGAAGGAATTCCCTCCATCCCTGTGTGCCAACAAACCTTTTCACAGGCCGAGTCAGTGAAGCATGCCGCTGCACGCCCCCGCGTGGACACGCTCACTCGCAAACGTTGATTTAAACACACACGAATGCACACAAATGTCCGTCCACGGTTTATAAAACGTCCCCCGGAGCTATAGATCACTGGGAACAGGTAGAGAGTTGAGCTCGAACACACAGGCAGTAGATCACCGAGGTGGGCGCGCTCATACACAGCGAGCCTTATTGCAGGAAGCCCAGCATGAATTCCCCACACTCGTCCTCTTCCAGTCAAACACACCGTTCACACAACACTGCGAGCCTGTGTGTGTGTGTCAGTGCACACAGATGTGGCAGCGTTTCCACAGTTTGACATGTGACTGGAGCGTGCTGGGCCTTCAGTGCTGCTCTGTCACCTCTTCTCTTTATGACTCCGGCCTTTTCAAAGCACACCCAATTTATTGCGCAATCTCAACGTACTAATGCAGAAAAGTTGTTATAGTTCCTGTCAAGAAGAGGAGACTTCAAACCAAACGCTGAAAGTGACATGAAGGGTGTTCAAGAGAGGGGTCTTGAAAACTTTGCCCCGTCTGCAGATTCAGGCAGTGCCCCCTCCGGGCTGACTCTTATACAGTGAGCGAACACTTGTGAGGGTTTTTCATTTTCTTGCTGAGTCACAGAGGCTCAAAATGGTCATCACAAAGCGACCTTATATAAGACCAAAAGAGTTTAAAGGTCCACTGACATGATTTTTCTACTATTCATCAAATTGCTCAAAATATATATATTTTATCATTTAAATATGTTCGTTTTTGCAAACAAAATGATAAATCACTTTAATTTTGCTTTAAAAGTGATTTTGAACTTCAAGCCGTGTTTAATCATGGGAAATCCGATTACACACGAACGCACCATCTGTGACGTAGTGTGCAGAGTGTGAGGCAGAGGGCTCTGGTCTCTTTAATAGCGGACATTTTAAAACCCGACGAATTTATCAATCTATGTGAAGATTTGAGCTATTTGTCTTCATTTTGGGAAGCAGAAAATAGTTTGGGTGATGGAACAAGAAACAACAGGATCTAATTTAGGTCTGATGCTGTATCAGACTTACCTTCATGTGGAGCTGCTCACACGCGCACACTGTGACAAGCCCAGAGCTCTGCCTCTCACTCTGCACACTACGTCACAGATGGTGCGTTCACGTGTAATGGATTTCCCATGATTAAACATGGCTTGAAGTTCAAAATCACTTTTAAAGCAAAATTAAAGTGATTTATCATTTTGTTTGCAAAAACGAACATATTTAAATGATAAAATATATATTTTGAGCAATTTGATGAATAGTAGAAAATCATGTCAGTAGATCAGCCTACGTTACAAATAACGAGCTAAAATTTGGCGCGGGGAGCAGCTAGCTGTCCTCAACATGTTCTCAAAGCACCAGGGGCGATTCTAGCGTCTGACCTTTAGGGGGGCTCAGCCCCCAGTGCTGACAGTGGCTCTTGGCTCAAACGTTCATTGCGTCAGAAGCATTCATAATGTGTGTGTGTGTGTGGGGTGGGGGGTGGTGGTGCACTTGGGGTCCTCCCCCAGAAATTTTGAATAAAGTCACCCGCTTCGAACGTTATCAGCCATTAAATGGCCATTATTAGTTGTTATCATCCCCATATGTAGCGATCAGATTGCCCCTCCTGTACCAGGTTTAAAGGTACGTTGTTAGCGTTGGCAGCGATGATAGGCTCCATTTTTAGCTACGTCCATCCATCCATTTTCTTCCGCTTATCCGGGGTCGGGTCGCGGGGGTAGCAGCCTAAGTAGGGAGGCCCAGACTTCCCTCTCCCCAGCCACTTGGAGCAGCTCCTCTGGGGGAATCCCAAGGCGTTCCCAGGCCAGCCGAGAAACATAGTCCCTCCAGCGTGTCCTGGGTCTTCCTCTGGGTCTCCTCCCGGTGGGACATGCCCGGAACACCTCACCAGGGAGGCGTCCAGGAGGCATCCTAACCAGATGCCCGAGCCACCTCAACTGGCTCCTCTCGATGTGGAGAAGCAGCGGCTCTACTCCGAGTCCCTCCCGGATGACTGAGCTTCTCACCCTATCTCTAAGGGAGAGTCCAGACACCCTGCGGAGAAAACTCATTTCAGCCGCTTGTATCCGAGATCTCGTTCTTTCGGTCACAACCCAAAGCTCATGACCATAGATGAGGGTGGGAACGTAGATCGATCGGTAAATTGAGAGCTTTGCCTTTTGACTCAGCTCTCTCTTCACCACGACAGACCGGTACAGCGCCCGCTTCACTGCGGACGCTGCACCTATCCGCCTATCGATCTCACGCTCCAGTTTTCCCTCATTCGTGAACAAGACCCCGAGATACTTAAACTCCTCCACTTGGGGCAGGACCTCCTCCCCGACCCGGAGAGGGCATGCTACCCTTTTCCGGCTCAAGACCATGGCCTCGGATTTGGAGGAACTGATCCTCATCCCGGCCGCATCACACTCGGCTGCAAACCGCTCCAGTGAAAGTTGTAAATCACGAACTGATGAAGCCAGTAGGACCACATCATCTGCAAAAAACAGAGAAGCGATTCTAAGGTCACCAAAACGGATCCTCTCAACACCTTGGCTGCGCCTAGAAATTCTGTCCATAAAAGTTATGAACAGAATCGGTGACAAAGGGCAACCTTGGCGGAGTCCAACTCTCACCGGAAACGAGCCTGACTTACTGCCGGCAATGCGGACCAAGCTCTGACACCGGTCGTACAGGGACCTAACAGCCCATATCAATGGGCCTGGTACCCCATACTCCCGGAGTACCCCCCACAGAACCCCCCGAGGGACGCGGTCGAATGCCTTCTCCAAGTCCACAAAGCACATGTAAACTGGTTGGGCAAACTCCCACGCACCCTCCAGGACCCTGCTGAGGGTGTAGAGCTGGTCCAGTGTTCCACGACCAGCACGAAAACCACACTGCTCCTCCTGAATCCGAGGTTCGACTATCCGACGGACCCTCCTCTCCAGAACCCCTGAATAGACCTTACCAGGGAGGCTTAAGAGTGTGATCCCCCTATAGTTGGAACACACCCTACGGTCCCCCTTTTTGAATAGGGGAACCACCACCCCAGTCTGCCAATCCAAGGGAACTGCCCCCGATGTCCACGCGATATTGCAGAGTCGCGTAAGCCAACACAACCCCACAACATCCAGAGCCCTAAGGAACTCAGGACGAATCTCATCCACCCCCGGAGCCTTGCCACCGCGGAGCTTTTTAACCACCTCGGCGACCTCAGCACCAGAGATTGGAGAGCCCGACCCAAAGTCCCCAGGCTCCGCTTCCTCAGTGGAAGACGTGCCAGTAGGATTGAGGAGGTCTTCGAAGTATTCCGCCCACCGACTCACAACATCCCGAGTTGAGGTCAACAGCACGCCATCCCCACCATAAATGGTGTTGGTCGCGTACCGCTTTCCCCCCCTGAGACGCCGGATGGTGGACCAGAATCGCCTCGAAGCCGTACGGAAGTCATTCTCCATGGCCTCTCCGAACTCCTCCCACGCCCGAGTTTTTGCCTCAGCAACCACCCGAGCCGCATGCCGCTTGGACTGCCGGTACCTATCTGCTGCTTCCGGGGTCCCACAGGCCAAAAAGGCCCAATAGGACTCCTTCTTCAGCCTGACAGCATCCCTCACTGCCGGTGTCCACCACCGGGTTCGAGGGTTGCCACCACGACAGGCACCAACAACCTTGCGGCCACAACTCTGATAAGCTGCCTTGACAATAGAGGCTACGTGTTTAGGTTTATAGTAAAGGGTCTGGCGTTAGGTTTAGGGTCTTGGTTAGGTTTAGGCACAAGGGTAAGGGGGTTAAGTTTAGGGATGGTCCTCTGGGTCAGGTGTACGGTTAGGTTTAGTAAAAGGGTTATATAAGCTGAAAAAAAAATAGACACTTCCTGGTTTGCCCCAGCGAGAAGCTGCCTATTATCAGCGACGATAACGATAATACCTTTAAACCTACTAGGAGGTAGGACAGTTTCACCGCTACATGTGGGGATGATAACAACTAACGGCCATTTAATAGACTGATAACATCTGAAGCCTCTCATAAAGTCTGGTGTATTTTAACAGGTTGTTAGAGGTTCACCTACACAAGTAAACACTTGATTCAATAACTATTTTAGAGAGCAGCACAACAAGAAGTAGCGCTAAGCTAGCAGCGTGCAGTACAGATAAGATGCTGCAGATGTAGCGCTCTGCTTTACATTACACCACCTAATAAATGCTTTGTGCAAAATCAGTTTATTGTTAACTGATCATAACAAACAAAGATTAAATTCATGCAACCAGAAGCTACAACATATATCTAGGTACATATAAAACACACAAAACAAAAATAAAACTATAAGTATTAACCTTTGATTTAACAATTAATTGTGCTGTACAATGTAATTATGACAGCAAATGGAGGATTAACTTTAGTTACCTTCTTACAGATGACCATGTGCTACTTCCTGTTTATCACTGTTGTATTCAGCTGCAGGGTTGTATCATCTTTTATATTTTTCCAGACTCAGTTTAGGTTTTGCAAATGGAATGAACTGTATTCCACCCTCTAAAGCAGGATTTTCAAGTAAACTGCTCCGAGGGCCACAGTTTCTGAAAGCAGCTCAGGGGCCGGACATCCAGCAATTAAAGTCATTATGTAAATAAACCAAGTTTTACAATGATTTGTTACCTTTAAATCACTTTATTTTGTTGCATTGCATTTGTTACTTCCTGTTTATCACTGTTGTATTCAGCTGCAGGGTTGTATCATCTTTTATATTTTTCCAGACTCAGTTTAGGTTTTGCAAATGGAATGAACTGTATTCCACCCTCTAAAGCAGGATTTTCAAGTAAACTGCTCCGAGGGCCACAGTTTCTGAAAGCAGCTCAGGGGCCGGACATCCAGCAATTAAAGTCATTATGTAAATAAACCAAGTTTTACAATGATTTGTTACCTTTAAATCACTTTATTTTGTTGCATTG
>JBBPBX010020566.1:0-12902 GCA_038048925.1 Garcialebias charrua | reverse complement strand
TTTATATATATATGTATATATATATATATATGTGTATATATATATATATATATATATATATATATATATATATATATATAATTATTTGTCTATGATGGACTGGAGACCTGTCCAGGTGTCCCCCGCCTCTCGCACAGTGATGGCTGGACATGGACATCAGTGACCCCCGTGACTCTTAAAGGAAGAAGTGGGTAAAGATGATGAAAGGAAGAAGTGGGTAAAGATGATGGATGGATGAATTATTTGTTCCTAGATTTTTCTTTTATTGTTTTAGAGAAGTCCAGGCAACTAATTTAACCTAATACTGGTAATTTAAGTTACAGAATTTAATGCATTCCTGTATACACCGGTGTATAATACGCACTTTTATTGCTCATTTGAATGTCCTGCGTATTATACACAGAAGCGTATTATCTACAGATTTTTTCCCATATTTTTAGACCCATTTTTGGCTCTGATTCGCTGTTTTTCATTTTGGCCTAAAAATGGTGCAGTACCAGTTTCGGCCGCTATGGACGCTAATTCATTCATTCATTCAACCTTTATTTATACAGGCTAGCCTCATTGAGTCACGGGGACTCATTTACAAGAGGGACCTGTCTCACTCACACCAAACAACCATCCACTCTCACACTCACACCTAGGGTCAATTTAGAGTCACCAATCAGCCTAACAAGCATGTTTTTTGGTCTGTGGGAGGAAACCGGAGTACCCGGAGGAAACCCACGCATGCACGGGGAGAACATGCAAACTCCACCCAGAAAGGCCCCGGACCGGGATTTGAACCGGCAACCTTCTCGCTGAGAGGCAGCAGCTCTACCAGTTGTGCCACCGTGCTGCCCAATGCCTAATGCACCCTGTAGTCTGTTTACCTGCAGACTGTACCTGGAGGCGTATCCTGGCGCCATCTAGTGGCAATAAAAAAGACTGTCACGGCAGCGCTTATTATACACCGAAGCGTATTATCTACCGATTTTTCTGATTTATTTCCAAATATTGGCCAAAGCGTATTATACACCAGAGCGTATTATACACCGGTGTTTACGGTAATTTGTTCCTATTTTTGGTATAAATATCAAATGATGCAAAAAATCATCAAAGTACAGAACCTAAAATTATTGTTTTAAATAAATGTTCTAATTGTTTACATTGTTGTTTAATATGCTGGTGAAGATTCTCAGTCGTCCAGGACATGATGAAATCAAAAAAGGCGTTCAATACGGGATCAACTGGACTTTATTTGTTGCAGAAAACGTTTCGACTTCTGTCCAGAAGTCTTTTTCAATTCATTTCATTTCTTTTTCAATTCATTTTCATGAATTGAAAAAGACTTCTGGACAGAAGTCGAAACGTTTTCTGCAACAAATAAAGTCCAGTTGATCCCGTATTGAACGCCTTTTTTGATTGTTGTTTAATGTTTTCAGTTTAAAATTATTGTTTTAAATAAATGTTCCATTTGTTTACATTGTTGTTTATTCTTTTCAGCTCGTCAGTTACAAAACTGAAACTAAATTTATAACCATTTTAACAGAAAAATCGTTTCTGAATCGAAAAATCGATTTTGAATCGTATCGTGACACAAAAAATTGGAATCGAATCGATTCTTCAGACACTGAGAGATTCGCACCCCTACTTTGAATATTCATCCCGTCCCATCTGATCGTGCTCCCTCAGTCCTCTCTTCCCCGTCCACCTACCGGCTGCCGCTCCGAACATAAGACCAGTTTGTGGCTCCTCACAGTGTTTTCATCATTTACGCTGCTGAGCTAATTAATACAGCACAACCAGAGCCAGCACAAACTGTTTAAAAGCAGAGAACGCAGTCTTAATAAGAGCCTGTCTCAGCTTCTGGTTTATGCTTCAAGACCGTTGGCTTTTTCATGTTTTCTGCTTAATAAATTATTGTGTCCACACAGTTGACACTTGAATTAAACGTTTCTTAATTAAAGCCCTGCAGCTGAAAACCCCCTCGAATGAAAGGTTTGATTACAGAGACATGTGCTGCTCTAATTCTTCTTTATATTCCTTTGTTTCCATCAGTCCAATGGATCACCGTAAAGTAGTGACGCACGCATCGTGACAGTAAAGCTGAGCTCATCTGTGACCATAGTTTCCACTTCATAATCCTTTCAAAATAAACTACGGTGGCAGAAAGATGCTGGGACGTTCAAAGCTGTTTTTGTTTTCTGTTTTTCAGAAGGTGTTGTTCCTCACTAATTCAAAGTTCGACTTTGGCGGACTCGCTCTTTCACAGTTTTTCAACTTTGAGATTTTCATTAATGAAAAGTGCGTTATAAATTGAATTCATTATTATTATTATTATTATTACATGACACACAACTGGCTGATTGATGGATGAGCCACACAAGCGGCACTGATTGTTTATTTAAAATACATTATTTTAAATGATTTAGCACCTGCTGCACCTTTGTGCAGCCCAAAGGTGCAGGGAGAAGCTCCCTCTGCAGCCTGTCATGATCTCCTCTCTCTGCCACCTGCGCCTCTCTGCCACGCCCACATTTCTCCTCCGGCTGAAGCAGCTTTGTGAAGGGTTAATCCTTTGCTGTCCAGCTGCACCAATCGAGTTTTGTCTTCCAACTTAAAATTTAAAGTATGTCACATCGTAAAATTGTCATAATCACAAAATATTAAAAGTGTTAAAAGTTATTTTTAATTATTTTAGAACTTTTATGTTCAGTTGTTCCCGTGTCATTGATCAAGAAGTGCATTTCTGCTCCGTGCTGCTGCTCCGTGAAGGGTTAACCCTCATGGATTGTTTATTTAAACTATTACATATTTAAATTTAAATTGTTTATTTAGACAGAAGGAAAGAGACTGGGAGTGAAACTGTATCCTTACTTCACGGTTTTCACTTATCGTGGGGGGCGTGGTCCCTAAAGCATGTGATAAACGAGGGTCTGTATTGTAAAAAGCTCCCTGGCTGGAAAAGTATTGTTAGGAAACATATTGGCATGTTGGTGTAAATAAAATGAAATAAAATAAGACTGTTGTGACTCACAGCATAGGGGTCTGACCCATCCTTGTCTGGAAACACTTCCGTCTTGCCGTGGCACACCAAATCCACCTGAACAGGAAAACATAGCTGGTTAAACCAACCATCCCTCAAGTAGAAAAAACACCAGCTTATTATTATTCCACAGAGTTTCTGATCGTTTAAATTTGACTTTCAATCTTGTCATCTTTGCTAACCTTCATTTTCCAGTTAACGAGTTGGTTAGCTGGTGAACACTAAAAACAGCAAAATGACACTGCAGGACACTCTCCTAATTTATCTGAGGAATCAAAAATGCAACTAGAAATAAATCTACGGTATATTTAGGTCAAAATTTGTTTTAGTAAAATGTTTTTTTTTCTCTTTCTTTGCTGCGGCTGCATCACAGTTTTACTCTTAAACACTTCAAAAGCATCATCTGGAAGTCACACTTCATATACAGGTAAATGCTTATGTCCTTTAAAGTTTATATTGTAAACAAATGCAACTACCAGTCACTTCAGGAGTTGCATGAGTCGAATTTATGTTGTTAGGTTAAAGGAAAAAAACGGTCGTCAACAAGGCTTTCTTAGAAATAGGTATGGCCTTTTTTTTTTGTCACTTCCTTCCTTTTTCTTAAAGCTATAGCTGAAGTCCTGCTCAAAAAACATACTTACATGTACATGTATAAAAAGTAGGGGTGCAGAAAAAATACATCATTTTTTTTAAGAATCTAGATTCTTAGTCCTGGTGATTCTAAACCGATTCTAAAAGCCCCAAAATCGATTTTAAAACATGTTTAATTTTATATTTTTTCCACTCCTACTCCTGAGCGTACTTAATGTAATTTGTCTTTTTAACAGGTTGGAGAGGCCCGATGAGACACATCACCTGGAGCCAGTTCTAAATGATACAATTTATGGTTAATAAATTACAGTTCAGAAGAGATTTTAATGCAGGTTTGCACAGGTTTTGAAATTTTGTTAAAAGATTTACTAAATATGAATCAATATGGTTAAAAAAACCTGTGAAGTCTGTATTTTATTTTGAGTTAAAGGTTAATGCACTATGGTAGGCTGAAGTCCGTTTACGTTTGTATATTTTTGAATTATTTGTCTGTGATGGACTGGAGATCTGTCTCGCACAGTGATGGCTGGACATGGACACCAGTGACCCCCGAGACTTGAAAAGGAAGAAGTGGGTAAAGATGACGGATGGATAAATTATTTGTTCCTAGGTTTTAATTTTATTGTTTTAGAGAAATCCAGGCAACTAAGCTAACCTAATACTGGTAATTTAAGTTACAGAATTGTATGCACTCCTGTATTATTTGTTCCTATTTTTGGTATAAATATCAAATGATGCAAAAAATTTGATACAGTACAGAACCTAAAATTATTGTTTTAAATAAATGTTCTATTTGTTTACATTGTTGTTTATTCTTTTCAGCTTGTCAGTTACATAACTGAAACTAAATTTATGGCCATTTCAATTTAAAAAATCGTTTCTGAATCGAAAATCGTTTCTGAATCGAAAAATCGTTTTTGAATCGAATCGCGACACCAAAAATTGGCATTGAATCGATTCGCCAGACACTGAGAGATTCGCACCCCTAATAAAAAGGGATAAATAGTCAACTACAAAAAGGTTTAAAGTTGGACATCTGTCATTATAAAATAATTTAAAGAAGATTAACAATCTGATTGAGTATATTTTTAAAGTTCAGCTAATAATCTACGACGGTTCTTGTCACGACTCCAGTGAATGCTGAAGCTGAAGTATTTCTAACTAAACTACGAGTGACTTAAAACAAATGGAAGGAAACTCACCTTAAAATGATCCAGCAGGTCTTTGCCCACTGTGTACGGTGCACCAATCACCACCTCGGACACGTACTACAGGCACACAGAACAATAAAAATAAAATCTATTTGAAAGTGTGAAACCTTCAACAGCAGAACAGATTCCTGCTTTTTAAATAGTCTGACAGAATTTAGCCACAAAGCTTAGTTCCTAACGTGTTTTTAGCTTCAGTACCTCGTCATCAGGCGCTGAAAGCATCACTTTCCAGGCTTTACAGTAAGACTGCATACCATTCTCATAACTCACTAACACAGAGCAGATGGGTAACAAAAGATTTATTGTTCTTGGCCGACAGCAAGAATGAAGAGCGCAGAGCCAAGCTGAGCCTGCAGCGGGCAGAAACGTGTCCCCCTCTGTGCTGAACGGTCAACTATAAACAATGTGTGCAAGCTCACCCGACAGGCAAGAACACTCAGAGTTCTCTCATGGATGTTCATGATCGGGTAGTTCTTCCCTTTGTAGCGATTCACTTCCTGAAAACAGTAAAAAAAACAATGAAATTGTGAGCGCTTTTACAGCTCTGTTAGACGTTAAAGGTCCACTGACATGATTTTTTTACTAGTCATAAAATTGCTCAAAATATATATATTTTATCATTTAAATATGTTCGTTTTTGCAAACAAAATGATAAATCACTTTAATTTTGCTTTAAAAGTGATTTTGAACTTCAAGCCGTGTTTAATCATGGGAAATCCGATTACACGCGAACGCACCATCTGTGATGTCACACCGGGCAGAGCTCTGGGCTTGTCACAGTGCGCAGGTATGAGCAGCTCGACATGAAGGAAGTCTGATACAGAATCAGACCTAAATTAGATCCTGTTGTTTCTTGTTCCATCACCCAAACTATTTTCTGCTTCCCAAAATGAAGACAAATAGCTCAAATCTTCACATAGATTGCTAAATTCGTCCAGTTTTAAATTGTCCGCTATTAAAGACACCACAGCCCTCTGCCCAGTGTGACATCACATATGGTGCGTTCGAGTGTAATCGGATTTCCCATGATTAAACACGGCTTGAAGTTCAAAATCACTTTTAAAGCAAAATTAAAGTGATTTATCATTTTGTTTGCAAAAACAAACATATTTAAATGATAATATACATATATATATTGAGCAATTTTATGAATAGTAAAAAATTCATGTCAGTGGACCTTTAAGCTTTAAACTGCTGAGTGAATGTGACAGAAAACAACAAAATGACAAACCTCGACTCTGAACAGTCAAAACAACAATTTCCCCTGTCTACCGTATTTTCCACCCCATAAGTCGCTTTAGTCCAATAAATTGGAAAAATCCATAAATATGTTGCTTCGCCCCATAAGTCGCATCTATTATGCGTCACCGCTGACGCGTCGCGTATGTTACGCGTCACCTCGGACAACCCGAAATGTGGGCCGTGTTTTGCCCTGTTGCAAATGGCGGCCACAGGAGTGTGCACGGAAGGACTTTAACAAGATTAACACGGTAAAAAAAATTATTTGTTTGCTGAAAATTATAGCAAAGATGTGTCTTAGCTTAACCTTTCCTTAATAAATGCACGTAATGGTCAAATCTGCTGGATTTAAATTGTTTCGCTTTGACATCTTCCAAACGGTCGCGCACGCTGCAAAAATAAATGATAAATTGAATTTTCACTCAAACATCTCCTAAAGCCAATACGTTGTAAATGTCCATCCAGTGAGTACTTTTTGTAAGTTTATAATAATAATAATAATGAATTTAATTTATAACGCACTTTTCATTAATGAAAAATCTGTTGTGTGGTTCATGAGCTATTTTGCTAACAAGGTAACAGTAGTTCAGACCTCCAGAGAGCAGGAGGCCGTGCTGCGGCAGAGTGAGTCCGAGCAGAGAAGACTTCTGTCGGACACATGAGCTGGGAACGGTCGGTGGACCCTAGCGGCTGAAAGTGGTACTGCTCCATTTTTTTCGTCAGAATGAATGGAAACGGTCATATCTCAGCCAAAAATTGGTCTAAAAATATGGGGAAAATCCATAAATATGTCGCTTCGCCCCATAAGTTGCAGGACATGAAAATTGGTTTAAAAAACTGCAACTTATAGGCCGGAAAATACGGTAATAGTAATGTAAGGCTAATCTTAGCCAAGCTAGCTCCTTTCACAGCAGGAAGAGCTGAATCTGTTCTTTTGGTTGGATGAGATTAACAGTTTGGGTGTACCTGGTCAAAGTGCAGACCCACGATGACGTAAGCCTTCGCTGCTTGCTTATAAACCATTTCCAAGAAGTCGACATGACCAATGTCTGCAGAAAATTTGTAGTCAAGGCAACAACAACAAGAACATCACATTCAGCTTTTTTTTTATTTTTACTCGGGCTTCCTCGCAGGGAAAAAAAAAGGGATGCGGAAAAGATCAAATGCTCCGGCCACATAGATGATGGTGTCTCCGGGCTGCGGCTCCTTTCCCGAGGCGAACTGAATGATCTTCTGAGATGTTTGCAGGAACTGAGAAACCCCCGTCCAAGGACTGTGAACTGTGGCACCCTTAGAGACAAAACAACAAACTGAACAACGATCTATAGGTGTTCATAGGAAGGATGCGGCATAAACATTATTACTGTATTACGTACCTTTCCAAAGTTGTCTGTGTGCTGCTGGTAATCAGTGTTATCCTGCAAAAACAAAAACATGAACAGCAAGAAAAAACAACAACAACAACACAATAAAGACAGGGATATAATCTCACCAAGTTGCTGTGATGAGCTTTGGTCATGAGCAACATGCGTCCCACCAGGTCAGTGGTCGAGACACCCTGCGTGCGTTTACACTCCCGGTAACGACCCGCTCGCTTCACCTCTGCATACGTGTCTTTGCCGTCCACTGTCAGCGTAATGTCATCTAGTAAACACAAATAATATCAACCGCATATGATCAAAAACAAAAGGACAAAACAAGCTGAACTCCTGGACAAGAAAGTCATGAAACGTGATTCAAAAATCAGAGTGAAGCCGGCTCACCTCCATGCACGCAGAAATCACAGCTGTATTTGTCCAGAGTCTCCAGCGTCGTCACGTACGGAGCTCCTTCTACGATCTCATCCACCCACTTGATTGCACGCACCATCTTGTACCGTTCTTCCTGAGTAAAGACAGGGGGGCCCTTGTGTTTGGAAATCTCCGCTTTGAAAAGAGATTTGGACGTTAGTTGTTTATTACTGAAGAAACTTTCACTAAAACTTTATTACCGGTAGAACGTTTTACAAAATGATTCTTATTTTGCTGTGGTGTGACATGGAGGACCCTAAATGTAAAGTAGCTGCAGTTCGTCCTGTTAAGGATTACTGCAGCTCATGTAGCTGAAACTTGTTGCAGTAAAGCTTTATTATTTCACGTCTTTTTCTCTCTTTTTTTTTTTTTTGCTGGACCTTGAAAAATATGTGTCAGTAATAAACACAATGCTAGTCAAGTTAATGTTTTTACAGTGTTTTCAATATAAGGTTAGCATCTGTTAAGTGTTGGTCGGCAGCCTGTGAATAAGTTGTCTATGTTATTGTGTACTACTGTATTTATTAAGCACAAAAATATACAGATCTGTAATTATTTATGTGATAGTCATTTAAGTTTTAAGATTAATGCATATTTGTTTTATAATCATACCACAACTACAGGTAGTCCTCGGGTTACGACGGCCTCGACTTACGACGTTTCGCGATTACGGACGCCCTCCCATTGAAAAGCATTGTTCGAGTTACGCGGTTTATGCGCCTTTACACCCAAAAAAATATGGTACCGAAACTCAGCGGATATTTACAGGAGGGAGTGGGGAGAGTAGAATGACGCACTCAGTGGAAACTTACAGCAGACCTCATTGTTTGGCCAGGCAGACTGGGGCAGAGGAGGTTAGGAGGCGCTGATATGCTAACAGACCTTACTGTAAAACTCTGGGCCGCTGGACCGCACGTGTAAAAGTACAGGAGACCTTATTGTTTGTAGCGGAGGTTTACAAGGCAGAGAGGCTACAGCTGAGCAACAAGCTAACATGCTAACAGACCTTGCTGTAAACACTGTGGACCGCATGAAGCTGCAGGAAGCTGCAGAGCTCGGAGGTGCACGAGCTAACATGCTAACAGACGGGGGAAGAATTCACCAGCTACCAGTAAGAAATTAACTTTTTTCCCTTCATTATGGCTCCAAATGTACTGTATGTGTTTGATAATAGGCTAAGTGCTTGGTAAAATACAGTACTGTGCGCATGAGGTGCTGTTTGGACGTATTTTCCGACTTACGCCGATTTTCGAGTTACAACGCGACGCAGGAACGGATCTCCTTCGTAACTCGAAGACTACCTGTGTCAAAAGTCACCCCAAGGTGACTTTTGATTTCCATTCTTAGTTTGTTCCAAAGTTGTTGTTGTTTTTTTTTGCTTTTTTGGTGTGTAGCTGCTGTAACCAAAGCGTACATTCTTAACAAACTTTAACAAAGTGTAAATAAACAACTACTCGGCTGTGCAATAATCGAAGTATTCAGTCACATTTTCATCACATGTCAACCTTACCATCTGTATGCACGCCTACAATCAGGTAATCTCCCAGAGCTTTGGCCTGTCGCAGTTGGTTGGAATGGCCGTAGTGCACCATGTCGTAGCTGTGTGGAGAAAACAATTAAAATACAACAATAGGTGCTGTCAGTGTCTGAAAATACTACTGTACTCAGGTCAAAAGGGCTGAAAAATTCATAATGCAGAATAAATCTGCAACAACAGGTGCCCTGCAACCACATGGTGGATCTTGGTCGAAATCTAGACCCAGAAGAAATCCTATCTGGGCCCAGACTGATTAGTAAATATTTTAAGTGGCACAGCTTTTTCAGCCTAATTTAATCTTTTCCATAGATTGAAACAGTTCTTTTGTTTTGTTTGGTTTTACCACTGTTTCCCTTTGTGTTACTCTATATTNACTTTGATTGGCAACGTATTCTACTAATCAACGATGTGAACACCGCTTGGAACTATTTTCATAATACTGTAGTTTCATTTATTTTGTAAACAAACACGCTCCTTTCCGGCAGTTCAGGATAAAGGGCCGTGACAGCCCCTGGTTTACTCCTGAACTAGCTGACCTCATGCACAGGAGAGACCATCTCTGGGCCGCAGCAAGAAAATCAGACTCAGACACTGATTGGTTGAATTTTTGGAAGTTGAGGAATAAATGCACAACTGCCATCAAAGCTGCAAAACGTAACTACTTCTTATCTCAGACCTCCAAAAATCTAAACGATCCTAAAAAATTCTGGAAAACCATCAAATCTCTCTCAGGCACCCCCCAATCATCTGACCTCCCATCACAACTTCTTGTTGACTCTGTTCCTGTGTCAAATAAGCACGAGATCCTGAACTGTTTCAACAAACATTTTGTTGCTTCTAGTTCATTATTTGACACAGTTACAAATGGAAAATCAGCCACTTTATCTAATAATCAAACTTCTACAAATCAAATCCCTCCTACAAGTCAACCATCTGTTAATCACACCTTCTCTTTTTCTCCGTTCTCAGTCAGTGAGGTAAATAAACTGTTAAATGATCTTGATCCTAAAAAATCTGCAGGTCCAGATGAACTTCCACCTTATTTCTTAAGGCTGGCTGCTCATATCATCACAGTCCCTGTGACCCACATCTTTAATCTGTCCATAAGCCAAAACACCATTCCGGATGCTTGGAAAACAGCCTTTGTTCTTCCTTTGCTGAAGGGAGGTGACCCCACCTCACTGAACAATTATCGACCGATCTCTAAACTCTGCATCTTAGCCAAGGTTCTAGAAAAACTGATAAACTCTCAGATCAAAAATTATCTGGACTCATTTAACATCTTACCTCTCCATCAATCTGGTTTCAGGAAAAAACACAGCACAACAACTGCTTCTCTGAAGGTTCTGAATGATGTTGTTGAAGCATTGGATGCTAAGGATTATTGTGCTGCACTTTTCTTAGACCTGTCTAAAGCTTTTGACACTGTGGATCATAACATCCTGTGTCATAAGCTCTCAGAAATCGGTTTCTCTGATCACACCATTGGTTGGTTTTCTAATTATCTTTCCGATCGGAGGCAATGTGTTCAACATAACGGTACTTCTTCCAGCTATTTAACAGTTAAAAATGGTGTACCACAAGGCTCAGTCTTAGGACCAACCCTCTTTACAATCTACATAGCTAATGTAGGTCAGAGCATCCCTGATGCATCCTTACATTTCTATGCTGATGATACAGTGGTTTACTGCAGAGCTAAAACAGTAGCTAAGGCTTTCCAGTTTCTGCAATCGCTTGACATCATCCAGTCAGATTTGTTCCGTCTCAAACTTATCTTAAATGCTGATAAAACAAAAGGGATGCTTTTTTCAAGTAGGAAGTCGGTCCCAGCAGATTTTCCTCTGATTTAATCATCAAACGGTGTCCCTATTGAGTTTGTTGATTCCTATAAATATCTGGGTATCCTGGTTGATTCACATTTCTCTTTTAAACTCCACGTGGAAAACCTAGTGAAGAAACTGAAAGTTAAACTGGGTTTCTTTTTCAGAAATAGATCATGTCTAACATTGAATGCTAGGAAACGCCTTGTATCTGTGACTTTTCTTCCCTCCATCGATTACGGTGACATTATCTACATGAATGCTCCTACAAGCACCCTGCAGATGTTGGATGTTGTCTATCATGGTGCATTAAGATTCATAACTGGTGCATTAAGATTACTGTGATTATCGTACCCACCACTGCACCCTGTTTTCACTGGTTAACTGGACATCATTAACCTCACGCAGACTCTTCCATTGGTACATTTTCATCTTTAAATCACTTCTTGGTCTGCTGCCCTCATACATCTCCTACATGTTTTTGCGTGAGTGCAGCTACAGTGTGCGCTCTCAGGACATGATCACCTGCAGTGTTCCGTCAGTGAGGACTGAACTTGGAAAAAGGGCCTTCTCCTACTCCGCTCCTGCTTCCTGGAATATCTTACAAAAAGACGTAAAGCTCTCGGCCTTGACCTCTCTAAATGGTTTTAAGAATCTGTTGGAATCCTGGCAAAAACCAATGCAGATATGTTCTTGTTTTTGATTCTATACATCTATCTTATAATGATTTTGCTAGTTTTTGATACTTTGTTTAAAAAAAAATCTGTATTTCTCTCTTATGTTTTTCTATTGTTTAAGGAAATTCTACCATTGCTTTCATCATTCTTTAGTTTGTAGCAGGTCGCTCTTGTAAATGAGTCCACGAGGCTCAATGAGATTTACCTGACTAAATAAAGGTTGAATGAATGAATGAATGATATACATAAAGGTTGAATGAATGAATGATATACATAAAGGTTGAATGAATGAATGATATACATAAAGGTTGAATGAATGAATGATATACATAAAGGTTGAATGAATGAATGATATAAATAAAGGTTGAATGAATGAATGATATAAATAAAGGTTGAATGAATGAATGATATAAATAAAGGTTGAATGAATGAATGATATAAATAAAGGTTGAATGAATGAATGATATAAATAAAGGTTGAATGAATGAATGAATGAATGATATAAATAAAGGTTGAATGAATGAATGAATGATATAAATAAAGGTTGAATGAATGAATGAATGAATGATATAAATAAAGGTTGAATGAATGAATGAATGATATAAATAAAGGTTGAATGAATGAATGAATGAATGATATAAATAAAGGTTGAATGAATGAATGAATGATATAAATAAAGGTTGAATGAATGAATGAATGAATGATATAAATAAAGGTTGAATGAATGAATGATATAAATAAAGGTTGAATGAATGAATGATATAAATAAAGGTTGAATGAATGAATGATATAAATAAAGGTTGAATGAATGAATGAATGAGTGAATGATATAAAGGTTGAATGAATGAATGAATGAGTGAATGATATAAATAAAGGTTGAATGAATGAATGAATGAATGAGTGAATGATATAAATAAAGGTTGAATGAATGAATGAATGAATGAGTGAATGATATAAATAAAGGTTGAATGAATGAATGAATGATATAAATAAAGGTTGAATGAATGAA
>JBBPBX010020565.1:11496-43249 GCA_038048925.1 Garcialebias charrua | reverse complement strand
AGCTATTTTTTTAAGTTAGAAAAACAAAGGCAAAATAAAAATAGTATAAATAGACTCTCTTCAAATGGTGATATCATAGAAGATCCAAAAGAACTATCTAAAATGTGTGAGAACTTCTATAAAAAACTATATACCTCAACCATTTCACCTGCTCATATGAATGATTTCTTTAACAATCTAGGTAATATTAAGACAATTGGAGATTTCAAAAAATCAATTTGTGACTCTCCCATTACGCTTACAGAAATCTCAGAGGCTATTAAAAAACTTAAATTAAATAAATCTCCAGGTACTGATGGGCTAACTTCTGAATTTTACAAACTATTCACGGAAGAACTTGCTCCCTTTTTGCTGAATGTTTTTAGAGAAAGTATAGATAAAGAACAATTACCGTCCACTCTATGCCAAGGCTTAATTACACTCATCCCAAAACCACAAAAAGATGTATTAGTTTTAGACAACTGGCGCCCCATCACATTATTAAATAATGATTATAAAATTTTAGCATTATGCTTAGCAAATAAATTGAAAAAAGTACTTCATGATGTTATTGGGGAAACTCAAAATGGTTTTATGGCGGGAAGACACATAATTGATAATATAAGGCTTATCTTAGATTTATTAGACTACGCAGATTTAATATCAGAAAATAGTTTTGTTCTCTTTCTTGACTTCCATAAAGCGTTTGACTCACTGGAACATGATTTTTTATTTAAAACTTTGGATCTGTTCGGTTTTGGTGAGCACTTTAAGAAATCAGTACGCACCCTTTATGCTGGAGGCAATAGCTCAATTAAACTAGCTCATGGAACCTCTGGCAGATTTAATGTTGAGCGTGGAATTAGACAAGGTTGTCCAATTTCTCCATTTTTGTTCCTTCTTCCTATGGAGATTTTAGCACATTTCATTAAAAACAGCTGCATAAAAGGTATTCAGATTGCTGGTAGAGAAATATGTCTGAGCCAACTGGCAGATGACACAACTCTATTTCTAAAAGATTGCTCTCAAGTAAAGTGTGCTGTTGAGCTGCTTGGTGAATTTTCTGCAGCCTCAGGTCTCAACCTTAATTTATCTAAATGTGAATTACTCCCTATTAAAACATGTCATGACACAGAGATCTCAGGAATCCCAGTAAAACACAAAGTTAAATATCTTGGTATCTATATTATAAAAGAGGAGGACCAAAGATTAAGTGATAACTTTAATCCCCTTGTTACTGTAATTCAAAAAAAATTCAATTTATGGGTACAGAGAGATTTATCCATCTCCGGTCGTGTATTACTTTCTAAGGCTGAAGGTCTCTCCAGTTTGGTTTATGCGACTTCTGCCTTGGAGGTTCCCAAGGACATCATTTCAAAAGTGGATAAAACATTGTTTGATTTTATTTGGAAAAAAAAGGTTCATCTAATCCGAAAAAATGTTATGATAAATAAGCTGTGCTCTGGTGGGTTTAATGTATTAGACTTACAGACTCTAAACTCCTCCTTTAAAATTAAATGGATCAAAAGATATCTCTTAAATCCAAACTCTTTGTGGAACTTCATTTCAACACATGTATTTGAAGCATTGGGTGGTCTATCTTTTATTTTAAGGTGTAATTACAACATTGACAAAATTCCGATCAAACTCTCCAATTTCCACAAACAGCTGTTTTTGTGCTGGACTCTGGTTCACAAACACAATTTCTCTCCACACAAATACACAAATACTTCCGGTTCCGGCGAGGTCAGGAGCGGCAGCACCTCTGGTCTCTCTGAGTCTTTTATCATCAAACTGACCCGTTTTTTCAAATTGGACCAAAGCTTGTCCATCTTCCATCTGAATTCGGTGTTCAGTAGCTCAGAGAGCCAGACGGGACCGCTCAAAAAAATTCTGTCGGACCAGGTTCGGGAGCTCACCCCATCGGTCATTCTTGCCCGGCCAGGTGAGCCCTAAAGCCGGAGAGCCGCCCACGAAGACCCGGTGTTTCTTCTGCCACTCACTGGACTCCGTTTGAACGTTCCACCTGGATCTGCGGTTCTCCTGTGGTTTCTCCTGGTTTTCAACAACATTAGCAGGGAAGTTTTTTACTTTTGCTGACTTTTTCTGCTGTCCTTTGTTGACCTCGTGGCGTGGGGGGAAGAAAGCGTACCTGGTGCGTGAGCGTGGGGGAGGTGTTTTTGACTGGACCAGAACCGAACCGGACTGGCTGTGGGGACATCACCTACATTAAGTCCATATTAAGTCTGTTTCACCTCCATGAACCTGAGCCCATCTGCGCGCGTGTGCAGCTGAGTGGAGCCGACTGGAGCTGCGCTCTCTCTCTCTCTGCTCTGCGCTCTCACGCGCGTTCATCTGAGGGACGTGCGGATGTTTGAACTGCTGCTGAAATAATTCTGGAGCTGAGAGGTTCTGTTGGCTTCAGTTTGAACTGCTGCTGAAATAACTCTGGAGCTGAGAGGTTCTGGCGTCAGTTTGAACTGCTGCTGAAATAACTCTGGAGCTGAGAGGTTCTGTTGGCTTCAGCCCCTCTGGACTTGCTGTGTTTTTTTCTGGAGATGGCTTTTTTTTCTTTTTTTTCTTTTTTTAAAGGGGACCTCAGATGTATTTTTTAAATTTTTATGGTATTTCTGTGGGATATCCAGACCCTATTCCTTCAATTTAATGCACAAAATAATTATTAGATAATCAATTATACCCTTTTTAATTCTGCCATTTTTAACTTTCGTTTTGAACGACCGGTTTCTTGAAGTCCACGCCCTTCAACGATCTGTTCACGCCCTCTGTAACAGCCAGTATCTGTAATGTGTTGTTGTTTTAAAATTAGCTCTTTTTTTATTACTCATTTGACTTACTGTTAGTGTTAGCTTAAGATAACTTACCGAAACCCGTCTGAGCGCGCCGCAGTTTGCTGCTCCTTTTAGCATTAGACCACCCGAATCCGAAGCTAATGTTAGCTTGTTCCTCTTCCGGTTTTCGCCAGCTCCGCTCGTTGCACGCGATGAGATTTTGGGAGTTATCGCTGTTCCAGTGAAGACAACACAAAGTTCACCAAGTGTCTCCCGTAAATTAATCTGTAAGGAGAAGGTCCTCTTGCTGCGAGCCTGCTGCGAGGCTGCTGCAAGGCTGTACAGTTGAAGCTCCGCTCCATCGCGCCGGAAGAGGGTCCCGTCGAACCCGGTCCTTCCGCCTGTGGTCCGCTCGTTTAATTTTTGCCGGCTGCGCGTTGGCAGCGATCGCAAATACACTAAAAATTGAACTAAAACATAAAAATAACAATTATACTTTATTTATAAAGCCATTTAAAAAAACACAGCTGCAACAAAGTGCTGTACACATGAAATTAAGAACATATAAACAAAAGATGAGATGAAATCATGAAAAACAACAGTCATGTGTTTAATACAGAAGTGGGTTGAGCCTAACCAGGGGTTGCTAGGTGAGGGGCTGGACTCAGGTTTGATCTGATTGGCTGGCGGCTTGTGACGTCAATAAATGCAGGAAGTGTGAATCCTGGTGTATTTATCAAAAATAAATAAATCTACTTAGAGTAAATAAACCACTGGGTGCATTTTTTTGGCACAAGGACTGTTTTTTTATGAAGTAAATACCCAAAGTTTAGTAAAAAAACATTAAAAAGTGAATTTTGCATGTGTGGTCCCCTTTAAAGAACCTCATTTGTTGTTGTGAGCTCATTTGTTGTTGAGCTCAACAATAAACATCTTACCTGCTGCAGATAACTTTAAAGAGCCTCATTTCGTTGTTGTGGGCTGTTTGTGGATCAAACGAGCGGAGAGTGAAGCGCGGAGGATCTGGATCGTCGCTGTTTGGTGCCTGTTCCACAATGTTGGGGAGCTACTTGTGGATCAGACGGGCGGAGAGAATCGTGCGCCGCTGAGGATCAGGAGCTGCTGTTGCTGTTGTTTGGTGCTGTTCACGCTGTTGGGGAGCTACTTGTGGATCAGACGGGCAGAGAGAATCGTGCGCCGCTGAGGATCAGGAGCTGCTGTTGCTGTTGTTTGGTGCTGAGGATCAGGAGCTGCTGCTGCTGTTGTTTGGTGCTGTTCACGCTGTTGTCCCTTTGCTGTCCTGATACAGGCTACAATCATGCCTTTAATTTTAAGAGGCATTTCTGGCATCACACTCTGCTGTTTGCTGCAAATTGCTTGTTTCTACCTGTTGATTCTGGATCCAGCTTGTGTTAACCAGGACCACATCCATTCATATTCACAGGGGGGCATCACACTCTATCACACAAACTGTAGTTGGGCCTCCTCAAAGGAACTGTTTGCACACTTAAATTGTGACGCTTTATGGTCAGAGACTTTTCTGCATCATTCATATTACTGTCATTATTTTCAGTTCTCAGACTACCTGGAATCACTAAATCTTATCAACTCATCTGGATCTGCCCATCACTGCGACTTTCATTGTTTTTGGGCTCTGAATGATCGTATCTTCATTAATGTTTCACATGGTTCAATTATGGGGGAAAATGTCACACTGTTAACTCCTGTAATTACACATCACTGACAAAGAAGTCAAGTAAATGTCTGATATTAATGTTGTTATTGATCTCAGGGATTCAGCCAAACCCAGGGCCAATCACTAACTACTGTACACCTAATGAGTTTAAAAATATTTCAGGTCTCCGTTTTCTGCATGTAAACGCTCGTAGCCTTCTAAAAAAACTTGATGAATTGAAAATCCTAATCACTTCTTCTGGGGCAGATGTGATCGTTATCTCTGAAACTTGGCTCAACGATTCTGTTTTGAAAAATGACTTGGCAATCAATGAATTTAAGATCTATCGTTGTGACCGTAATACAAGGGGAGGTGGAGTCGCTATTTACATCAGAGATTCTTTGGCTGCCAGGATTGCATCTAAAAAAACAATCGCAAACCAGTTTGAGGCTTTAGCTGTGAACATCACTTTGAAAGGAGGTCAGCCCTTAACTGTTGTTGGTTGTTATCGTCCCCCCTCCGCAACACCTGAAGCTCTGTCCTCCCTGACTGAATTCATAGGAAATTTAAAACACAATGAGATTGTTTTGGCTGGAGATTTCAACATTGATTGGAATAAGTCGACCCCCCTCTGTGATAAATTCAAGGAATGTTGCCTATCTCTCAATCTAACACAACTTATCGATTCTCCTACCAGACCAAACATAAAATGTCCCGAAAAATCTTCTATCTTAGATCTGTTTTTCACAAATGCACCTCACAAATTTCCTGGTATAGGTGTATTTGCCAACGTTTTGAGTGATCATTCCGTAATAGCAGCTCTTAGATCTACTAAACTTCCACCTGCTAAGCCCAGAATAATTCAAAAAAGGGATTTGAAACGTTTCAGTGAACAGTCATTCCTTTGGGATCTATCCCTCTTTGATTGGCAACGTATCCTACAAATCAATGACGTGAACACCGCTTGGAACTATTTTCACGATAGTTTCATTCTCTTTGTAAACAAACACGCACCTTTCCGGCAGTTCAGGATAAAGAGCCGTGACAGCCCCTGGTTTACTCCTGAACTAGCTGATCTCCTGCACTGGAGAGATCATCTTTGGGCCGCAGCAAGAAAATCACACTCAGACACTGATTGGTTGAAATTTCGGCAGCTAAGGAATAAATGTACAACTGCCATCAAAGCCGCAAAACGTAACTACTTCTTATCTCAGACCTCCAAAAATCTAAACGATCCTAAAAAATTCTGGAAAACCATTAAATCTCTCTCAGGCACCCCCCAATCATCTGACCTCCCATCACAATTTCTTGTTGACTCTGTTCCTGTGTCAAATAAGCACGAGATCCTGAACTGTTTCAATAAACATTTTGTTGCTTCTAGTTCATTATTTGACACAGTTACAAACGGAAAATCAGCCACTTTATCTAATAATCAAACTTCTACAAATCAAATCCCTCCTACAAGTCAACCATCTGTTAATCACACCTTCTCTTTTTCTCCGTTCTCAGTCAGTGAGGTAAATAAACTGTTAAATGATCTTGATCCTAAAAAATCTGCAGGTCCAGATGAACTTCCACCTTACTTCTTAAGGCTGGCTGCTCATATCATCACAGTCCCTGTGACCCACATCTTTAATCTGTCCATAAGCCAAAACACCATTCCGGATGCTTGGAAAACAGCCTTTGTTCTTCCTTTGCTGAAGGGAGGTGACCCCACCTCATTGAACAATTATCGACCGATCTCTAAACTCTGCATCTTAGCCAAGGTTCTAGAAAAACTGATAAACTCTCAGATCAAAAACTATCTGGACTCATTTAACATCTTACCTCTTCATCAATCTGGTTTCAGGAAAAAACACAGCACAACAACTGCTTCTCTGAAGGTTCTGAATGATGTTGTTGAAGCATTGGATGCTAAGGACTATTGTGCTGCACTTTTCTTAGACCTGTCTAAAGCTTTTGACACTGTGGATCATAACATCCTGTGTCATAAGCTCTCAGAAATCGGTTTCTCTGATCACACCATCGGTTGGTTTTCTAACTATCTTTCCAATCGGAGGCAATGTGTTCAACATAACGGTACTTCTTCCAGCTATTTAACAGTTAAAAATGGTGTACCACAAGGCTCAGTTTTAGGACCCACTCTCTTTACAATCTACATAGCTAATGTAGGTCACTGCATCCCTGATGCATCCTTACATTTCTATGCTGATGATACAGTTGTTTATTGCCGAGCTAAAACAGTAGCTAAGGCTTTCCAGTTACTGCAATCCGCTTTTGACATCATCCAGTCAGATTTGTTCCGTCTCAAACTTGTCCTAAATGCTGATAAAACAAAAGGGATGTTTTTTTCAAATAGGAAGGCGGTTCCAGCAGATCCTCCTCTGATTTTATCTTCAAATGGTGTCCCTATTGAGTTTGTTGATTCCTATAAATATCTGGGTATCCTGATCGATTCACATCTCTCTTTTAAACTCCACGTGGAAAACCTAGTGAAGAAACTGAAAGTTAAACTGGGTTTCTTTTTCAGAAACAGATCATGTCTATCACTGAATGTTAGGAAACGCCTTGTGTCTGTGACTTTCCTTCCCTCCATTGATTACGGTGACATTCTCTACATGAATGCTCCTACAAGCACCCTGCGGATGTTGGATGTTGTCTATCATGGTGCACTAAGATTCATAACTGGTTGTGATTATCGTACCCACCACTGCACCCTGTATTCACTGGTTAACTGGACATCATTAACCTCACGCAGACTCTTCCACTGGTACATTTTCATCTTCAAATCACTTCTTGGTCTGCTGCCCTCTTACATCTCCTCCTACATGTCTTTGCGTGAGTGCAGCTACAGCGTGCGCTCTCAGGACATGATTACCTGCAGTGTTCCGTCAGTGAGGACTGAACTTGGAAAAAGGGCCTTCTCCTACTCCGCTCCTGCTTCATGGAATATCTTACAAAAAGATCTGAAGCTTTCGAACTTGACTTCTCTAAATGGTTTTCAGAATCTGTTGGAATCCTGGCAAAAACCAATGCAGATTTGTTCCTGTCTTTGATTTTATACATATACCTTATAATGTTTTGCTAGTTTTTTGATACTTTGTTAAAAAAAATATATATATATTTTTTTTCTCTCTTTTGTTTTCTATTGTTTATTGTTTGTTTGTTTATTGTTTATTGTTTAAGGAAATTCTACCATTGCTGTTCATTGTTCTTTAGTTTTAGCAGGTCGCTTTCGTAAATGAGCCCATGAGGTTCAAAAGATTTACCTGACTAAATAAAGGTTGAATGAATGAATGATTTAGGATCATTTGCGGCATTCAACAATGTTTTCGTATCCTACGATTTTTTTCAGATACGAACAAAATTTACGAGTGGTCCGGACCTGTCGTATATTTTAGGAGCGTCAGTCTGCTGTCATCCAGACGGAATTTCTCCACTAATAACTTCATATTTCGTTATTTAGAAAATATTTAGAGTTTAAAAAAGTCACGCACCACAATTGTTCTTGACAATAGGTTCTGTTTGAAGTCGAATTATAATTTTAAATGTAATAATGACTAACGGATTAAAGTATTTAAATTAAAATCAATTTGTTATCAATGCCGTTTTCTAACACTACAATATCAATATGAAGATCTCAAACTGAAACCAACTTAAATTATGAATTAATTTAAGTTTAATTTGTCTCGGTAACGCAGACTTCGGTAACGCAGAGTTTACATTGACCTCCTCCTGTTGCAGTCATAGCTGTCAAATAGCTCAATCAGTAAAGCGTTGCGTCGCAGTGCCGAACCTTATGGGTTCGAGTCCCACATGGGACAACGTTTTTTTTAGTCACTGGCTTGCCCTGTTTGGGCGTATCCTCCTCTTCCTCACCTTGGACAGCTGAGGAGTAAAATGAATAACACAAAATAATAAAATACAATTTTAATGTAGCATATCATATATAAGTTGAACATTTTACTTTTATTAGAATAGATTTAAATGTTCTATCCATTAGACCCACCTGTTGCTCCAGACGGCTCTCCCACGTTGTGCAGCAGCAGGCTGGTCAGGTGACTCTGTGCAGCCTCTCTCTGGATCTGTTAAATGGTAAATGGAGCTTATTTATATAGCACTTTCCAGCCCCCTGTGAAGAGCCCCAAAGCGCTTTACAATACCAGCCATCCACCCATTCATTCATACACCGGTAGTGGTAGCCTGCCTTGCAAGGCGCCATCCAGACCTACCGGGAACAACTCGGGGTTAAGTGTCTTGCCCAGGGACACAACGACACATGGTGGGCTGATGCGGGATTCGAACCTCCAACCTTCCGATCGGGGGTCGACTGCCATTACCACTGTGCCACTGCCACCCCGACATGTAGTGAAGATGTTTAAAGCGGGGATCTAGCATGCAGGCGATGACTGGGATAGACTTTGTCAGATTACTGGAATGCAGTTTAAAGCATGTTTCCAGCTGTTGGCGGACTGTGTTTTTAAAAGAGCGTACAACTCCCAGATCAGATGCTTCAGCATTCTGAGTCATGCTGATCATGTTGAAAATCACCAGATAGATGAAGGAGAGTCCAACATGTAACTCTCCGCACATTACTTCAGTAGCCTTTGCCAAGGGTTAAAGTACTGGAATCAGCTGTTCAATTACCTCCCACTGTGATGCTCTCATAGCAAGTGACTTCTGGACATTTGGCTTTGTGACATTTTCATCAGCAAGTACAGACTGCACTGCAATCCTCTGCTCAAACAGCCGCTGAAGCATGATGAATGTGGAGTTCCAACGAACTGGACAATCAATCTGGAGTTTGCTGGCTTTAGCTCCCAGTTGTTCCTGTCGTTTCTTCAGAGCACAACTTGCAACTGATGAATGTCGAAAGTGGCTGACAACTCTCCTTGCTGCATCTACAGCTTTCACAACATCAGGTAGGATTAACCCAGCTTTTATTGCCAGCTGCAGAGTGTGTGCAGTGAAACCCAGATCATTTGGAAAATGTTCACACAGCTCCATGGCTAGATTCATACTGCTTGCATTGTCGTGGACTGTGCAAAATACATTTATTCCCCATTCCTGGATTATGTTAGACAGACGATCAGCGATGTTGGCAGCGGTGTGTCTTTCTACCATAGCAGATGTACACGGCACCCGGGCCTTCAACTCCCATGACTCAGTGATGTAATGAGCGGTTGCTGTAATATATGGATCCATAGTGGAGGACGTCCACAAATCTGTTGTTAGTGACACACTCTGGTCTTTCATTTCGTCAGTGATCTTTTCACGGAGGTTGTCATACTGGAGCTTAATAGTGCTCCACAGAGTGTTGTAAGACGGAACATCATAGCCAGGTTAAAAAAACCGTAGCAAATCTCTGAAACCTTCTCCATGGATAGCAGCTAACGGTCTCATGTCTTTAACTACGAATTTTGCCAGTAAATTGTTGATTTGCTGCCACCGTTGTCCGGATACAGCTGGATGTTTCATAAAAGAGGCAACTGACCGTTGAGTGGAGCTTGCGGGTTGTTGTGCCTGAGTTAGCATTAGCGGATGCTTCTTCAAATGGTTATGCATCGAGGTCATACTGTTGTTGTACTTCAGCACAGCTTTGCAGATTTTGCATATGGTAGTTGAACCGGAGGATTCATCTTTCGTGAAATATTTCCACACTACCGATTGATTTTTACCTTTTTGACTAGACTGGGCCTGCTCCATCACACCATCTGTACGCACAGAGGGATCCATTTTGTGGCGTCTTCTTACTAGCCCGCGCTCGGTGCTTATCACGTGATATGACATACTGACGTCACTGCGACGTGATGACGTCACTATAGGTACTCGAGGTGGACAAAAAAGCCTAGATAGAAGTCCTAGGACTCGATCTGTCGATTACTCGGGTACTCTGTTAAAGCACTACTCGCTACAACATCCATCACGTCAACACGTCAGCCAAAAAGTTCAGCACTTTATGAAAAAGCTCAAACTGATATTGTCAACAAGCCCTGGAGCTGCTGATGATGATGATGATGACCGAGAGATTCAACCAACTCATAACAACCATTCAAGAAGAGGTATTGTTCTTTTATTATTATTATCTAATTAACCTTTTTGGGCCGACCGTGGCACAGTGGTAATGGCAGTCGACCCCCGATCGGAAGGTTGGAGGTTCGAATCCCGCGTCCGCCCACCATGTGTCGTTGTGTCCCTGGGCAAGACACTTAACCCCGAGTTGCTCCCGGTAGGTCTGGATGGCGCCTTGCAAGGCAGGCTACCACTACCGGTGTATGAATGTCTGAATGAATGGGTGGATGGCTGGTATTGTAAAGCACTTTGGGGCTCCTCACAGGGGGCTGGAAAGCGCTATATAAATAAGCTCCATTTACCATTTAATTTAAAAATATAATCTTATTAACTCGTTTTTTTTTTAACCTCTTGTGTTTTATTTCCAGTCTGGGACAAAGATAGCAGCTGACTTCTTCCTCTTCAGGGAAATCCACCAGAGATCACCTGCATCTAAGAAGTGTGTGATGACTGAACTCTGAACTTTTCCAGGGACCTGTCCCACCTGGAGGAGCAGGTCCAAGAAGAGGTTGTGAGTAATGAGGACAAATACAGCCACACTGCTGCTACTGTTGTTATTGAGATGATTTTCTCTACCGTTGGAGATATTCACTGCAACTAGATCTGTGCTTTTAGCAGAAAATGTGGACAAGTTGGTCTTTTTGGACAAAAATTAAAACTTGATTACATTAGTTAGATTGTAAACGGTCTGTTGCTGTTCATTGTTCTGGTTCTGAATGTCATTGTATTTATTAAGTTTTTTTGATTATTGTTAGTATAGTTTATTTATTGTAAAGAGTGCCGTTTATTTAAAATACCACCCAAATGTGTCACATTTATTTATTTTTATACAAACGTATTGTTTACTTGGCATATTTTCAAAATAAACATTTTGTAAGTCTTTATTTTGTTTTTTTTTTGTACCGAAAATTAACCGAACCGAACCCTCCTTGAAACTGAACCGAACCGAAATGTGATTTTAGTGTACCGTTACACCCCTAGAAGATGGTGATTGTGAGGGTAAAAGTGTGTGTGTGTGTGTGTGTGTGTGTAACATTGTCTTTATTGTACATGTGTTTCAGTTGTTCCTGCCTCTGTTTAGAGCTGATTAAGAAGAAGAAGCTCCACACGACTGAAGGCCTGATGTTGACCAGCACGACCCAGAGCCTCTTATCATAAAGTGGAAGAAAAGACCCTTAGACCAGTCTGGTGGGTGACCAACTAAATATGGAGGAGACCGATATCAGATTTTAGGTCACTACAGTTTCTTTAAAGAGTGAGGAGGATTAAAAAGAAAAACTTACCAGGAACCCCGATTTAAAGATTCACAAAGACAGTTCCAGCTCTTCAAAGACTGATGTTAATGAGGACGATGAAGAGGATGGTGAAATGACCAGTCCTGACTCTCAGCTAAAGAACTCATCAGACTCTGAATCAGAACGTGAAGACAGTATGAAAGACTGGAAGGAGAGCAGGGCTCCTGAATCAGAGGTAAAAACTGTCAACAAATCTTTGAGCTGCTCTGAGTGTGGTAAGCAGTATGACAGTAACCGGACTCTTCAAAGACACATGACAAGTCATTCAGGAGTGAAGTCTTCAAGCTTAATAAGAAATGTGTTGGAGAGAAGAAAAATGTAGAGTCATGCAGGAAAGTCCAGGCAAGGCCAAAATCAATAAGCTGTGATGAGTGTGGTAAAATATTTACTTCCAAATCAAATTTAAACTCACACATGAGAGTCCACACAGGAGACAAGCCGTTTCCTTGTGATCTTTGTGGACAAAGATTTAGTCAAAAGACAGATTTAAACAGACACATGCAAGTCCACACAGGAGACAAGCCGTTTCCATGTGATCTTTGTGGACAAAGATTTAGTCGGAAGGATGCTTTAAACATACACATGAGAGTCCACACAGGAGACAAGCCATTTCCTTGTGAACTTTGTGGACAAAGATTTAGTTGGAAGGATGCTTTAAACATACACATGAGAGTCCACACAGGAGACAAGCCATTTCCTTGTGAACTTTGTGGACAAAGATTTAGTCGGAAGGATGCTTTAAACTCACACATGAGAGTCCACACAGGAGACAAGCCATTTCCTTGTGAACTTTGTGGACAAAGATTTAGTCGGAAGGATGCTTTAAACATACACATGAGAGTCCACACAGGAGACAAGCCGTTTCCATGTGATCTTTGTGGACAAAGATTTAGTCGGAGGACTAATTTAAACTCACACATGCGAGTCCACACAGGAGACAAGCCATTTCCTTGTGATCTTTGTGAACATAGATTCAGTCACAAGACAGCTTTAAACAGACACATGCGAGTCCACACAGGAGACAAGCCGTATCCATGTGATCTTTGTGGACAAAGATTTAGTCAGAAGACAAATTTAAACTCACACTGGAGAGTCCACACAGGAGAAAAGCCGTTTCCTTGTGAACTGTGTGAACAACGATTTAGTCATAAGACAAGTTTAAACTCACACATGAGAGTCCACACAGGAGTGGAAACTTTCTACCAGAAAATATTAAAATAATTATTATAGGCCATGAGATGCAACTGGTGTTTTAACACCCAAATAAAATTAATTTTGATATTGTAAAATATATTCTGTAACAATTTTTGAACAAGTTCCTAATCTATGATTTGCTCCTAATTTTTCAAGAATACTTTAAAAACAAACTAATTAAACCTTAGATCATAATTTGGACTATAGATGTTGGTTCTAAAACTAATTGTGTTTTAATTAAGGATGGGGCTGATCTGGTATCAGTATTGGCCTCTGCCTCCTATACCAGCATAATTTATCTATCAGATTTTTCCATACAATCTGCAGAGATTTTCAATCCATGATGAATGTCTACGTCTGCTGAAACATCTCCACATGTGATTCCCTGCCGGCTGCTCTGCAAGGCAGGGAATCAAACTGGAATGGATTTTCTGAATGAAATTCAATTCATAGTTTGAAGCCAGCTAAAATGTGAGTAAATACATGAGGACTGAGAGCAGCACTGTGGCTAATGGCTAACCAACTTTTCATCTTAACATGTCCGCCTGTGGAAGTATTTTACACTAAACACTGCACGACAGCAACGTGCAATGTCTGCAGAGCTGCTGTACCAAGAGAAGAAAGCTCCATTGTGACCTACAATACATCAAACTTAATAAACATCTGAAAAAGCACCACATTAAAGAGCACAAGGATTGTTTAACCAGGCACTGTTGTAAAGTTAGTTTTACTTTGGACGTTCGAGCTCCCTGGCTTCAGCGGTGTGTTCCTCTCGTTCAGTCAGAAGCAGGCTGTCTAATATCCGTCAGCTGCGCTCAGTCTGCCCGTCTCGGAGGAGGAGCAGACTGAGTGCAGCTGACTAAAATCAGACTGCCTGCTTTGCTGCTTGATTGAATATTTGCAGCCAAGATATAGTTTACATTTACCCTCCAGGACATATTTATCAGTACAACAGTAGACAATCATAAAAAAAAGCATATGAACTGGAAAAATAAAAGAAAATTATTTAAATAAAAAAATTAAAAAACAAAACAGCTACATTATAAAGCGATGTAAAATACTAAAATCAGGAACCTGTCTGTGTTGGTTTTTGCCATGAACTTAGCAGATGTTTGAAGCCATTAATCACTTTAATATTCACTTCTTTAATATCCACTTCTTTAATATCCACTTCTTTAATATCCACTTCAGCATATTGTTTTTATGCTATTAGTGCTTAGTGTATATTTAGTTGATGTTTTCTTAGTTCATATCTTAGACCTTATTATTGTTTTTCTTTTACATTTTTTTGGGATGTAACTAGGACCCTGTGTACATAATCTCATTCCACCCCATGTACCACATGTGGTGTGTATGACAGTAAAACTCTATGACTGACTGACTCTGACTTTAAAGCTAGGAATAAAAACATGCTTTGTGTTAGCAGGATTTAATTCTAACTTTGAAACTTATCCAACATTAAAACTTACCTAGCTGCATTTTTGGACATACATGTTTACGTTTGCACAAATTGTACTTGCCTGTAGAGAGGAGATTATTACAGCCTCATATAAAATCAATAATGATGATTTTATCTGAATAGTATTGGTATTGGTCGACATTCAGATTTAGGTATCGTGATAGGATCAAAAGTTTTTTTTTAAAGTGGATCGGTGCAGCCCTAGTTTTAATGAAACTAACCTTATAGTTTTTTTTAAATAAATGATGTAACGTCCATCCAACCAAGGCCTTATCAGAAACAAAATTATCCTTCAAAGACACAGAACATCCTCAGAGACACTGTGTCTCCTACCCACTTCTTTTGTGTGTGTTAATCTCCCAAGTCAGGATGAGTCTACATCCTGACCACCCCTCGTTCCATTCTGACTATGATAATTAAATCTCTCTGCTAATCAACTCTCTTGTCTGAAAGAGACACCTATGCCCCTTTTCCACTGTTACGGTGCGGTTCAGTTCCGCTTGGGTCAGCTCGTGTGTGGTTGTGTTTTCATTTACACTTCTGTACCCGTTCTGTAGGTGGGGTCCAGAATCCAACTCTTCTTACCACCTGGTGGCGGTAGTTAGGGGTGGGCCATATCGTCTTGTTTACGATAATACCGGTGGATTTTTTGACACCGGTGAAAAAAATTATATCGCGGCATCCTATGATGACGTCATTTGACTGCGTCTAACTTTGCGATAACGGTGGTTTTGTGGAGGAACGCGGACCGCGTGAAGCCGTGAAGCAGCAGACAGCAGCCGGTGTTCCGTGGAGACTGCCTTCATGTGGAGATGCCCTACATTTTGTTAATACGCATGCGCGCGCACACCGAACCCGAGGAGGAGGAACGAGCTAACATTAGCCTCATAGCTGCATCCTCGTAGCTTCACCGGGCAGCCGGCTTTGAGCGATCAGAGGTCCCTGGAGCTCGCCTCGATGTCGGACTGGAAGCCGAAGACATCGGGGGACAACGAGCTAACTTGGAATAATAAAGCCGACAACCTTTTAGGAGGTGCAGCTAAACCGGACTGCCCGAGCTGCGGACTCGGTGGGGCTAAAATGCTAACAAATGCAGCTGAAGGCGGCGCGCACAGACTGCGGCGTCGGTAAGTTATTAAAACTTTTTCTGTCTCCAACTGTATGAAGTTAGGATACTAACAGTCCTTCCTGTAAAGGGTTTAAACTGCGTGGTGCTACAGAAAGCTGCGAAGCTCAGACGTAACGCAGCGGTGCTAACAGCTGGAGCTAACAGGCAAACTGATGACAGAAGCTGCCGGTCAAAGTAAGAAATTATTTTTTTTATTTACTGTATGCTCTTTTAAAATGTGCTAAAGTGTTAGAATAGTCATTACCGCACACGTACGTGTCAGTGGCGGCTGGTGCGGTATATATATTTTTGCTTGTTAAATATGAATATATTTTTTTGTATTCTGGTGACTGTTTATGAAAAGTCATTACACATTTGTTTGGTTGATTCAATAAAAGGAGAAAATGTGAAATATCGTCTGATATCGTTATCGGGGTATTTCAAAAAATATATCGTGATATCATTTTTTGGGCATATCGCCCACCCCTAGCGGTAGTGCTCCCTTAAGCTATTTACTAACCACCACTAGAAGAAGAACACCCTAAAGGCTTTTCCACGGGATGTTGTGGAAGAAATGTCATGCTCTAATGGAGTACCTCATGAGCTGTAATTTTTAAAACTAATTTTTAATCCTACCTTATTGCCTTCCCTGCCTGCTTTAAACCCATGTATTTTCCATTTTAGTATAGATTTTACAATAAAGATTTATTAAGAAATCTTCACTTTTATTATTTAGATATGCACAAGGTTCATGTTAAAATTGCAAAACGTCACACTGTGATCTTTGAAACTGCTTTTACAATAAACTACAGACTTGAAAACAATTTGGTTAAATTTTATCCTTAAATGTTAAAGGTTTGTCTTTCATTAAATTTAAAAACATTAAAGTATTACTTATTAATTAGTTAGTTGGTCTGCAAACAGTGGCAGTGGAACATGACCAGTTTGTAGAGACTTATTTATTATTTGTGTGATTAATGGGCTTATTGCAAAGTGATTGGATTTTATGAGAGATGAGGGGAAGGGATCCAGGGGGCAGGATGAAGGCTTCATTTTCTTGATGATGGTCTCCACTTCACTCTGAACAACTTCATCAAAGTCGTTCAGGGACCCAGAATGCAGACGGGTAGATGGCAAACGAAGACCAGGGAGGCTGTGGAGCTGAGATCTGATGCATTTACAGAGTCCTCATGAGTTTGTTTAATGGGATAACGCAGATTAGTTATTGTGGAGAAGAGCTGTGTAGACTTTCCAGGGCAGTTGTTGATGATGATGGAATAATATTTGGACCGTGCTTCTTTAAGAGAATAGGCGTAGGCTTTCTGATGTTCTCTATACGCCTCTTTATGTACAGATCGACCAGATGATTTTACAAGTCTCTCAATAGCACGGCCAGTCGCTTTCATCTTGCGCAGCTCACCAGTGTACCAGGTGGCTGAACGGGAGAACGACACCAGTCTTGCTTTCAAGGGAGCATGGAGGTCCAGAAGCTCCTGGAGAGATTGGTTGTAGTAATCCACAGAGTCATTTGCAGATAAATGATTGACATTGGTCAGGGAGTGAAGATCAGAGAACAGAACCTCAGGGAAAATGTTTTTAAAGTCACGGAACTGGATAAGTCGTTTGGGTTTGAAGCAGGCGAAGATGAAGGCACTTCCAGGGAGATGACACTGTGGTCCGAGACACCCAGGTCATATACAGATAAGTTATTGATGAGTACAGTGTCTGTAATCACCGAATCCAGAGTATGCCCCCTGTTGTGCGTAGGGGCGTCAACATGTTGAGTGAGATTGAGAGAGTCCAAAAGAGACTTAAAGTCTGCTGCCAGAGGGGAAGAGGAATTATTAATGTGGATATTTAAATCTCCAAGAAAAATATTTTTCACAGGAGAGGTGCAGAAAAAAGTGAGGAGGTCATGCATCTCTGAGTTAAATGAAACGTGTGGTTTGGGAGGCCGATAAATCAATATAATATTCATCAGGAGGGGGGCTTTGAGGTTGAAAGCCAAACATTCAAAAGAAGAAAAGTCCTGAGAAGCCAGATGGGATCATTTTAAATTACTGCGATAGATTACAGCCAGACCACCACTGCGGCCAGTGCAGCGGGCTCTCTGCAGATAACTGTATCCAGAGGGACAAGCTTCATTCAGAGAACTGTACACATCTGGTTGATGCCATGTTTCAGTAAGGCACATGAGGTCCAAGTTCTTCTCCAGAATGTGATCATGAATTAGACATGATTTGTTGGATAGTGATTGCACATTGAAAAGTTCTATTTTAATACCAGTTTGAGTAGAAGCCTTTAGAAGAGGTTTAAGCAGACTGAATTCCACTCCACGTTTTCCTTGCCACTTTGTGCGCTGTGTTTTTACAGCAATATCAGGGACTACAGATGCAGCGTTCTGATGACGTAATCGAGTTGCGACATGTCTCGTAGACCAGACAGAAGAGATGGAGTCAGACCCAGCTTGCCGAGAATAAACAGATTTCTTCAGAGAGCCTCTATGGATATAACGATGTCTACGAAGAAGGCCCAGTTGTTTTATGGTGGAAACAGAAGGTGGAATGGAACAGTTGTTAAGTCCAATCAGCTGGGAAGTGGAGTAGGTCAACATCGACGAGCCAGCCAAGCCGGGGGAAGCTAGCACAGAGCTAGCTGCTAACAGCAGACCCACAACTCCGAAAAAAATATCCAAGAAGCAGTGAGATGTAATCCACAGCATAACTTGAAGAGTAACACAGGAGAAAATCCAGAACAGTCCAAACGACACAGGAGGTTGACAGAGGCAGCAGGTAAGCACAACAATAATTGCATCTAGTTCTCCAAGCAAAGTTTGTGCTGCCGTGTTGGAGTTGGAGGCTGACAGCCCAAATTCCAGTTAGGAAGTGCTAACTAAGCTGTCAGTATAAGACCTTGATTGACAAATCACTGAACAAAATACTGTAAATCCAGATAAATGTCCACTAACATGGCAACAGGATAATAATACTGTAACTTTTTAGCGCGGAGAAGTGGTGAACATACAGCGCCAGCATCCTCTCCCTTCTTCCTTCCCTACTAGAGACATAAAATTATCATATTTTGAGGGAAATTATCATACACCCGTCATAACCAAAAGAACAAGTCTATTAATGCGCTAGTCTTTCTAATGTTGAATAGTGTCTAACAAGCACTCACAGCTTTGTAGCATCAGTATGGATGGGAAATAATGAACCATAGATATGTAATGAGCCCCCTCTTCTTTTTGTTTTGTTTTATGGCGGTTGGCAGAACAACTGTAATGTGCATTACCGCCACCTACTGAGCTGGAGTGGGGACAGTAGATAAACAGGAAAAAATTATAATTATGTAAAATTAATTTAATAACTCGACTAAATTCTCTCTATTAAGTTTGTATTTTTCAAGAAAATAATAATTTGATCTTTAACTTTACTGATATCACTACTAAAAACATCCCTCATTGTAAATTTAATATTCATTTCTTTTTGGAAATGCATTTTTTCTGTTTCATACCCTGGACATTCCATAAAGACATGTTGAACCATTTCAGGGAGATTGCTGGTGCACTTGTTACATAGTCCTGTTGCATACTTTCTAATTAGTTTAAGAGATTTATTAAGGTCTGTGTGTCCTATTCTCTTGTACCACTGGTACATTTTCATTTTTAAGTCACTTCTTGGTCTTCTGCCTTCACACATCTCCTCCTACATGTCTCTGTGCGAGTGCAGCTACAGCGTGCGGTCTCAGGACATGATTACCTGCAGTGTTCCCTCAGTGAGGACTGAACTTGGAAAAAGGGCCTTATCCTACTCCGCTCCTGCTTCCTGGAATATCTTACAAAAATATCTGAAGCTCTTGACCTCTCTAAATGGCTTTAAGAATCTGTTGGACTCCTGGCTAGAACCAATACAGACATGTTCCTACATTTGTCTTATAATCTACCGTATTCGCCGGAGGATTATACGCTCCGGTGTTTAATCCGCTTTGTCCAATTATTAACAATAAACAAGAAAAAAACGTACACAATACGCCTCGGTGTTTAATACGCGTCATCACCACGCGACGCGTCAGCGCCTCATTTACCCTAATCAAGATGGCGGCGACAGAAGCAAGCGAGTACGAAGATCTTCACAAGGAAACACGGTAAAACAATTATTTCTTTGCGAGAACAAATATATTTCTTAGCTGACTTCATAGCAGACGTGCTTCTGAGCTTAACGAAATGTTCAAATCAGCTGGATTTTTTTTAAAAGTTCGCCGAATTTTAGGCAGGCGCCAGGCGGGTCAAACCCGGACGCTTTCTTTCTTTAAATTTAGCTAAATAAACGCTTAAAAATATATATTTCTTAGCTGACTTAATGGTAGACGTAATCCTGAGTTTAACGAAATGTTCAAATCAGCTAGATTTAAAAAAAAGTTAGCCGATGATTTTTATGCAGGCGCCAGGCGGGTCAAACCGGACGCTTTGTTTCTTTAAATTTAGCTAAATAAACGCTTAAAAATATATTTCTTACCTCACTATAGCAGACGGGCTCCTGAGCTGAACCAAATGTGAAATCAGCTGGATTTAAAAATCCGCGGTGTGGTTTATGAGTGGTATCTTGCAAACAAAAACAGCTACATCCACAGCAGGGAGCGGGCAGCGACAGAGTCATCAGTCCGACCAAAGGAGGCTTTTTTCGGACACAGCAAGTAGAAACTTCTGGAAGTGGCCCCTCTTCCTCTTCACTCTCTGAGTCCTCTGCTGGCTGCTGCCTACAGCGCCTGTATAGCGGCCGAAACTGGTACTGCACCATTTTCGCCAAAAATGAAAAACGAAGAATCAGAGCGAAAAATGAGTCTAAAAATATGGGAAAAAATCCATAAATAATACTCTTCGGTGTTTAATACGCTGGACATTCAAATGAGCAAAAATACTGCGTATAATACACCGGCAAATACGGTAGCTGTTTTGCTATTTTGACATTTTTTTAGTTAAATTTGTTTAAAATAATAAATCTGTATGCCTCTCTTATGATTGTCTTTTGTTGTCACTGTTGTCATTCTTTGTTGAAAGCAGGTCTCTCTTGTAAATGAGTTCTCGAGGCTCAATGGGATTAACCTGTCTAAATAAAGGTTGAATGAATTGCGAGTAATTAGAATTAGAAGTTCTACTGTTCAAAATATTTATGTGATAATTCAATCATGTTTTCAATCATTTTACAACAAGCTGTTTGGTTTAATACCACTGTAAATCAATGTTGAGAAGTTTATTATCAAATTTCATACTTGACGATGTAAAAGCTTTTGTTTTATTTTGCTGTATTTCTTTTTTACCAAAATATTTTTTATTGAGATTTTCCACTTTGGTAATACAATCATGTTTCTATCTGAACAAATTATTTTTGTTATTATTACATGACAGTAATTATTCTTCCTCACATCAGAGCTGTCAAAAAACAAACAAAGAAAGAAAAAAAACATACAGACATAAAAACAAAACATCAAAAAACAACAAAAAAATAGCTCCTCAAATTTCAACCAGATTAGATATAATTGTACAGTACACGTCTATTCAACATGGCACGCCGCAGGTTCCCAAAAAAAAAAAAAAAAAAAAAAAATCAAAACTCAAACAAACCCTCTGTTATATCTAAGTCCTTAATAAAATTACTGAAAGGACCCCAAATTTCCTCATACAGATACTGTTTGGATTTCCTTATATATGTTATTCTTTCTAACGGCAAATTGGACACAATCTGCTTTAACCACTGCGTGGCACTAGGTCTGCTGACTTTTTTCCAAGCCAAAGCTATACATTTTTTTGCAGATAATGAGCTTATATCTATGAAAGTAAATTCCGATTTACTAAAGTTATGCTTCTCGGGGTATAAAGCTAACAGGAACAATTTAGGATCTAATGGGATTTGCTTTAAAATAATTTTTTCAATTATGTCTTTCACCTCTGTCCAAAATGCATTAATTTGTCTACATACCCACATGCAATGAATTAAAGTCCCTTTTGAATTACATTTTACGCAAAGATCTGGGATGTTATTATTGTATTTATTTAACTGCACAGGCGTATTATAAACACACATTAGCCATTTAAATTGTAAAATTCTGAGACGGCTGTTTATGGACATTGTGTGGGTTTTGATGCAAGCCTTTTCCCAATCCTGTTCACTGATATTTGATGATAGGTCCATATTCCATTTTATAAGCTTATTATTTGAGTTCTCTAACGAGTTAGAAATCAGCACATTATAAAAGTCTGAGATAATGCCCTTTGATGATTTGTTCAGAATCATTAATTTTTCAAGCATTGTAAGTGGGGGCTTGTTAAGGTTACTGTAATTTGTTTTGACAAAGCTTCTTAATTGAAGAAATTTAAAATAGTGCTTTTTATCTAACTTGAACTTGGTCTGTAACTCTCCAAATGACAAAAATGTATCTGAGTTTGATGGGTAAAGATCACCAATACTTTTTAAACCTTGCAATGCCCAAAGCTTAAATGTTCCATCTGCCCTACCTGGAGCAAACAACTGATTACCCCATATTGGGCTAAATTGGGAAATGCTGTTTGGCTCTAGTAGATATTTTCTAACATCCTGCCAAATTCTAATCATATTTTTCAAAATAGGGTTTGTAGTATATTTCTGTAGCTTCTTTAGATTTTATAATAATAATAATAATAATAATGTCTATTCCTGTCATCTGCGTATGTTTCCCATACACAGACGAAATTCGTCTCTGCATTTAACCCAACCACCTACCAGGTGGTGCAGTGAGCAGCCCGAAAGCGCCCGGGGAGCTGGAGAAATAGGTGTGCACTCATAGACACCCCAAGCTGGGTAGTGGCCGGGGCGCGAACCCGCGACCTTCGGGTCCGTAGTCAAAAACCCTGCCACTAGACCATCTTGGCTCCATTGCTGTATTTCTTGATTTTATTTTACTTTTGATTGCAATAAAGCTTATGATTGTGGAATAGTTTGCATCCTGGTAATATTTTGAGTGAAATGCACTGATTTATTTTCTTCATTTTAATCTGAGACCTAATTTTGAGAATCTTACATGAATTTACATCAAATTGCTGGTGCCCTGCTACAAGTCCAAATTCTTAGTTTACATGTGTTTAAATGTTCCATAAATCAACCAGAAATGAACCTTTAGATGACAGTTGAACAAACATTTAGTGACCACCATCATTATTAGTGTTTTTACATCAAGAATCAGTTTAGATTCAATTCTGTAAGACCAATGACATTTCATTGTTTCACTTCAATTAGTTTTTGCTGTCTAGATAAAGAACCATTAAGAGGGAGGAGTGGGATCTCTCCAAAACTTTTGAACTTCCATGTTTCCCTGAAAACGGTCCTCAGAGGGATGGTGAAACCCTGACGACTCTCAGGTTCCAGCAGATGCTTCTTCCATTGTTAGGCAGGATTCACAGGTTTCAGGTTTTCCAGCTCACACTTTTTATTATTTGTACAGTATGTACATCTACAAAGGCCTCATCAACAGCTCTATTCTCCATGATCCATTTGATTTTCATCAAAAATATATAGAATATTATTATTATAAGGAAAATATATTGGGTCTAACTAATGATCTAAACTAACCTGAAGTCAGTAAATAATTAATGACTTCCAATGATTTCAAGACTTTTTAGCTGCTTGAATAATTATGACTTCAACTAGATGATCAATTAGAAACTAACTTTTGAACATTTGAACTCTACTAGCTGCAGCTGATTGCAGTGATCAGTGTCTAATCTATACTAAAACTTCTCAAAGGACCTGTCCTGGAGCAGGAACACTGCAGCACTGGCCAAGAAGGCTCACCAGCGCCTCTACTTTCTCCGCAAGCTGAAAAGGGCTGGAGCTTCAACCCCCATCATGTGCACCTTCTACAGGGGTGCCATAGAAAGTGTCCTGACCAGCTGCATCACGGTGTGGTTTGGTGCATGCACTGCATCATGCCGCAAGAGCCTCCAGCGCATCGTGAGAGCAGCTGAGAAGATCGTCGGCACCTCCTTGCCCTCACTGCAGGACTTACACAGCAAACGCCTCACTCGGAAAGCCCTCTGCATGGCAGGTGATCCCACACACCCACTACACAGCCGCTTTAGACTGCTGCCATCAGGGAGGAGACTGAGGAGTCTCCAGGCTCGAACCAGCAGACTGAGAGACAGCTCTGTTCATCAGGCAGTCAGAATGCTAAACACTCTGCCTGCTCTGCCTCCCCTCCCATTTGAACTGCCTTAACACAAAAAACTTTCTCACACATTACCACTCAACACAAAGTTTTTAACACTGGACCCTGTGTCATCAAACGGGTTATTCACTAAACTCTCGGTCATGTGCTCATTCAGTTTGCACTACTTCTCATATTTGCACTAATGTTTGTATTACATTACTGCCTATAGTCATACTACTGTTTACATTCACTGTTTACATTTATTAATACGGTTTACATTTATTACTACTGCTTTACATTTATTACTACTGTTTACATTTACACTACTTTTATCTACACTACTGCAGATACATATACAGCATTCTCTGACTAGCCTTATCTAAGGATGCCAAATGTGCCTTATGTGCCTCACTGCATATGCCACTTTGCCTCTATACCAACATCAACTACCTCATACATATACTGTGTACATTAACTTATATGCTGCTGTGCCACTCTTTGCAAATGTCAATGCTAGAACCTTCAGTTTATTTTATAGATATACTTTTTATACTTTTTATACTACTATGCAAAAACTCAGGACAGTATTACACTTTTATTATTTCATTTTATGCTTATGTTCATTGGGTGTTTGGTGTTTTAGGGGTGTTTGGTGTTTCAGTGTTGGTGTAAATTTTCATACTTTTATACTATTATGAAAAACTCAGGACAGTGTTACACTTTTACTATTTTATGCTTATGTTTATTAAATGTTTTAGTGTTTAGTGTTTAGATGGTTACTGTTGCACCGAGGGACTGAGAGAAACGCAATTTCGGTCCTGTGTATGTCCTGTACATATTGCAGTTCTGACAATAAAGTTGACTTTGACTTTGACTTTTGACTTAAAGTACATTTTCAGAATTGATGCAAAGACAGCAGATCATAGAGAAACAGTTTTTAAAACACAAAAACACGTCAGAATACAACTTATTTTATGGAGGAAAAGAATAGGGCTGTTGATGAGGCCTGTTTTCATGAATTATAGACAACTTTTTGTTTCTAAGGTCAGGTGGCTGTGGCGGCCATCTTGAACTGGGTTGACTCAGAAACTTGATCATTTGTAGATACATACAAAGAATAAAAAGTGTGAGCTGGAAAACCTGAAACCTGTGAATCCTGCCTAACAATGGAAGAAGCATCTGCTGGAACCTGAGAGTCGTCAGGGTTTCATCATCCCTCTGAGGACCGTTTTGAGAACACCAGCTTATTCTTCTTCTTCTTCGTTGATTTTTATTGGCGGTTGGCAACCAACTTAAGGTGCATTTACCGCCACCTACCAAACTGGAGTGTGGTCTTCAGTGATGTCAGAGGGGATTTAACACATCAAATGATGTGTATGATGTATATATTCCCACCCTGACCCATTCTTAATTACATGTATGAATATGCAGCGGCATACACATATCTATATGTCACATGATGGGGGAGAGAAACTTGTTGACGTGGATCTGTTCCTGTCAGCGTCCAACTGAACGCTGGGGTCACATTTCTGTCCTGCAGCCAGTCTCAGCACTCGTTAAGCCCCGCCCCCTGTCTCAGGTAGGCTCCTGACTCCGCCTCCTGTTGAATGAGTGTCCAGAATTTGCGATTTATTAAGCCAGTGTTATTTAAATACTTAAACAAGTGGTTTTTAACATAGCTCGATTTATTTTCTAATAGACTGATCATAGATAGTCCAATATTCTTTTTGCTTAGTGATGATTACAAAAGCTGACGTTCTTCTAAATATTTATCGCAATGTAACATTCATTCAACCTTTATTTAGTCAGGTAAATCTTTTGAACCTCATGGGCTCATTTACGAAAGCGACCTGCTAAAACTAAAGAGAAATGAACAGCAGTGGTAGAATTTCCTTAAACAATAAACAATAAACAAACAAACAATAAACAATANACAATAAACAATAAACAATAGAAAACAAAAGAGAGAAAAAAACAAAAGAAAGTTTTTTTTTTTTTTTTAACAAAGTATCAAAAAACTAGCAAAACATTATAAGGTAGACGTATAAAATCAAAAACAGGAACAAATCTGCATTGGTTTTTGCCAGGATTCCAACAGATTCTGAAAACCATTTAGAGAAGTCAAGGTCGAGAGCTTCAAAATATGCTCCACAGTTTCCATCTGAGAGCAGTGGTCGCAGGCCCCATTTTCATGTTTTCCTATTTTTAAAAGAGAACTATTAAGCCCAGAATGTCCTATTCTAAGTCTTGACATAACTACTATCGCCTTACGCTCAAACATTTATATTCTCCCACATTCTTTTGAATTGTATATAGATGTCTTCCGTTATCATTGTCATCCCATTGCTCCTGCCAGGTCTTAAAGGGGACCACACATTCAAAATTCACTTTTTAATGTTTTTTTTTAACTGAACTTTGGGTATGTACTTCATAAAAAAACAGTCCTAGTGCTAAAAAAATGCACCCAGTGGTTTATTTACTCTAAGTAGATTTATTTAGTGCTAAAAAAATGCACCCAGTGGTTTATTTACTCTAAGTAGATTTATTTATCTTAGATAGAAACACTCCGATTGCACTTCCTGCGGTTTGTGACGTCACAAACCGTAGCCACAACCCACACCAAACCTGAGTCCAGCCCCTCACCTAGCAACCCCTGGTGCGGCTCAACCCACTTCAGTATAAAAAACGTCACGGTTGCCGAGCAGTTTAGGAACTGACCTGGCGGTCATTTATTTATTTATTCATTTATTTAGCCCCCGGGGGGGCTATGGGCTCAGCCCTGCTCCAGCCAGCAGCACATCTTGAGTAAAACCAGAATGTTTTATTACCTTGTTTGAATGAACTCTGTCTCGTTGAAACTGTGCACACACACTCTCGCGGTTTGGACTTGTTTCTTATATGATGAAGGACTGCTCTTGCACAACTGTCAGTTTGGTTGAGCGGTTACGACACTTGAGCGGCACGCAGGAGACCAGAGTTCGCGTCCTGTCAACGGCATCGTTTTTTTCCCCCTTTTTATTTAAAGCCTTTTGTTTCGGAGAAATCGGGGTGAAACTAGATATATACATCGACATAATAATACTTTATAATTGTTATTTTTACGTTTTAGTTCAATTTTTAGTGTAATATCGCTCCCAACGCGCAGCCGGCAGAAAACTGTGCACACACACACACTTACTCGCGGGACGACAGTCTGTACCATCAATCACCACTGATCGATATATTTTCAGATTAGCAACTTATTTATTTTAAGAATACCTTTGAGAACTGTAGTGACGGTGCTGTGTTGTTTTCTGAATCCTGACTGGAATTGTGATAGAATATGGTTTGATTGTAGGAAATCAGTTAGCTGATCACAGACAAGTCTTTCGAACAGTTTGGCAAGAATGCATAATTTAGAAATTGGTCTGTAGTTGTTGACATTTGTTGGTTCACCCCCTTTTAGCAGAGGGAGAACAAAAGCTGATTTCCAGATTTTGGGTATTTTATTTGTGTTGAGACTGAGATTGAAAATATTGGAAAGCGGTTCAGCAATGAAATCTGCAGCTAGTTTTAGGAAAAGTGGTTCTATGTTGTCAGGTCCTGCTGCTTTGCGTGTGTCGAGAGTTTTTAGAGCATTTAGAACTTCAGCGGGAGATATTGATTCGAAGTCAAAGCGATTTGTGACCTGTTTGTCCAGCACATGTGGAGCTGGGGGTGGATTTGCATCAGTTTGGTCAGCAGATAACATTTCAGGATGTGTAGATTCAAACAGGGAGCCAGAGGATATAAAGTGTTCATTAAAACAGTTCAGAATTGATAATTTGTCAGACAGAATACCTGTGCTGGTCATGATGGAGCTGGGTAAATCAGTGGATGTTGTCTGACCAGAATTTGATTTTACTGTTTGCCAAAACCTTTTTGGATCATTTAGATTTTTGGTGGATTCATCCAGGTAGTAATTTGATTTTGCATTTCTAATTAGTGTTGTGCATTTGTTCCTAAGCTGCCGGAAACTGAGCCAGTCATGATCGTTTTTTGATTTTCTGGCCTTAGCCCAGGCAGCATCTCTTTCTTTGAGCAGATTTCCTATCTCCGGGGAAAACCAAGGATTTTTACGTCCCTTTATTCTGTATTTACGGTATGGAGCATGTGTGTTGATTATGTATTGAAAACCCTCATAGAAGTAAGCCAGTGCAAGTTCTACATCATCTATCAATGAAATTCTACTCCAATTTCATTGACTCATTGACTTTCATTGACTTTCATTGACTTCATTTAAGAAGTTGCCATCAACTTTATGAGAACTGTCGAACACAGAAGGGGAAACAACATTTTAAGGTTTTGTTTTTTTCACACAGTGGACATTTAACCCTTGAGGCACCTTTACAATGACTGTACACGTAACACTTCCTCTACTGTCAGACTTCCCCTCGGCTGACAGCCAGTCAACGCTGCAAACTTCTCTTGTAGACCAACACGCACCTGTTTTAATTTGCACGCTGTTGCTAAAATTTGATCGAGTCACAGCCATGTTTAGGTTTTTCACATCAAGGTGGTTGTGGTGGCCATTTTAACTTTGGTTGACTCTAACAGTTAATCAATTGTAGAGATCAATTCTTTTATGTATTACTTTAGGCCTGGTCGTAGGAACTTTTTTATTTTTTAGAGCAATAACATTATGATCACTGAAGTCACCCGGGCTGGAAGGGCCACCAGTTGAATAGCCCTGATCTAGTAATTACCCTCTGCAGGTGTCTTTAAATGAGATATTTTGCTAACAGACACACTTACACAGATGTATGTTTGTTTAGTTTCTTCCAGTAGGACGTTGTTTAAGACACTTATACAGAGTATATGCAGGGTCTTGAAAGTTATTAAAAGTTGATAAATCAATTTTGGAAAAATTAAGGGTCTTGAAAAGTATTAAAAAGTCTTGAAAGCGATTTGATGAGGTATTATTTTTTTGCTGTTGTTCTAGCTTTAAATAATTTGACAGCAAAAAGTATGTATGACTAATATTGTTTTCCTCACCGCGGAGGATTCGGAAACTGCTTCGCACAAATTTAGAGTGTCAGGTTACAACAGCCTTTACGGCTAGGCCTATCTTGTGCACATGCGCGGCTGCTTTATCTCCAAGTTGAGTCTGTGTGTTCGAATAAGTTGCCGTGAGACCATGAGAACAATGGGTAAATGCAGGTTTTCTGACTCCTGGTTGGAGATGCCTGATTTTCAAGAATGGCTGAGGCCTGTCGCCGAGAATACGGTAACCGTGTTTATTTCTTATTCGCCATTGTTCAACCAAGTTACTTTAAAATAGCTACGAGTCTTGTTGTAACCTAAGCTATCTTTTCTTAAACCTAGTCGTGGTTCAGTTTCTTCTTTTTAACTTTTTTTCTTTCCACTGTATCTCAGTTCTGTTGTAGGTTTGAGATTCACGGATTTAATTGAAAACAACAGCAGTTTTGAAAATCAAAGATTTGGTGCTTAATAAAACAAAGTGACGATAAGGTCTTGAATTTATTTAGGGAGGTCTTTAAATAGTCTTGAAAAGGTATTGAAATTAACTTCATTATTCCTGCATATACCCTGTTATAAAAGGCTTAAATTTTGCTCATCTTAACATCTGTAGTTTAAAAACACAAGGTCGGTGAGTGTTGGTCCATTCTTCTGTAGACAAGATGGTGGCTGTTATTGAGACTCACTTGGATGAAATGGTAGAGGGCACAGCAGAACATATAGAGGGATATAATATAGTTAGATAGAATTAAGTTAGTGGTATTGAAAGTCATATTCCAGTTGAAAAAATAAAGGATCGTGGTTGGTGTAGAAGCGTCATGGCTTCAGGTACATTTTCCACATGTTAGACACTTACTATACATGCTCATGTTATAGAACACCAAATTCAAACATCAAATATCTGAATAAGAAACACACAATGATCCAAAAAGCAACAGATACAAACAATGAAGTATTTATTCTTGCGGATATGAACATACATTGGTTTTCTAATAATTGTCACTTGAAGAAAGCACTGCGTGATACAGCTGCTGAATGTACCAGTAATCTTACTCAGGTAATAAAGTACCACTGAGTTGGTGTGATAACTTCTACCTGTGTCGATCATGTTACCACAAACTGCGCTGAAAAGTGTTCAAATATAAATTATTGACCAGTTGGCTCTAGTGACCAGACAGTTACTGTATTGCTCTGGCTGTAAAAAAAAAAAAAATCCTAAGGCCGGGCCTAAAGTAAAATACACTGCCCCCCCCAAAAAAGTCACGCACTAATATTTCATTGGACCTCCTTTGTTTTTGATTACATCATACATTCTCTGTGTCATTGTTTCAATAAACTTCTACAATGTCACAAGATCTATTTCATCCAGTGTTGCATTAATTTTTCATCAAGATCTTTCATTGATGACTAGACACTAGACATGATGGTGCATCACTTCACCTGCCTCTCTTCTTACCCTGATGCATCCATCACTCTGGAACAGGGTCAATCTGGACTCATCAGACCACATGACCTTCTTCCATTGCTCCACAGTCCAATCTTTATGCTCCCTAACAAACTGAAGCCTTTTTTTTAGTTAGCCTCACTGATTACTGGTTTTCTTAAGACTACACTGCTGTTCAGTCCCAGTCCCTTGAGTTCCCTTAGCACCGTGCATGTGGAAATGTTCTAACTTTCACTATTAAACATTGCCCTGAGTGCTACTGTTGTTTTTGTCTTCCATCTGATTTCACCAAACAATTAAGTGATCGTCTATCACAATCTGGCCACATTTCTTCCTGGAAGACGATGGGTCCCCACTATCCTTCCAGTTTTTAATAATGCGTTGGACAGTTCTTAACCCAATTTTTGTAATTTCTTCAATCTCCTTAGATGATTTCTCTGCTTGATGCCAATGATTTGACCTTTCTCAAACAGACTGACATCTTTTCCACGATGTGTCTTTCAACATGGTTGTTTAAGAAATGAGAAGCAACTCATTGCACCAGCTGGAGTTAAATAACTTGTTTCCAGCTGAAAGATAATCACCCACCCACCCAGTACCAGTAATTATCCAGTAGGAGGCTCATATCTATTTGCTCAGTTCAGGTGTGTCAAACCTACGGCCCGCGGGCCGGATCCTGCCCGCCAGGGCGTTTAGTCGGCCCGAGGATACAGGTAGTCCCCGATTTACGAGCGGGATCCGTTACAACGAGGCGCTCGTAAACCGGAAATCTCGTAATTTGGAACGGCCGCCATTTCGCTCGTAAATCCGGAAATCCGCTCGTAAATTGGAACGGTTTTCGCTAGCGCACCTAAAAACACTCTATTTTCATCTAAAAACTACTTTTGAGTGCATAAAAATGATCGGAAACGTGTGTTTATATGCTTAACTTGCTAACTGAAGTGAAAAAACACATGAAAACTCAGTATTTTTTTCGTTTTTTCCAAAAATGTGCAGCTCGTAAGTCTGGAACCTCGCAGATCAGAGCGCTCGTAAATCGGGGACTACCTGTAAATCTGAATTATTTTTTAAAAAGAAGCGTTTTCTTAAAAATCTGCAGTTCCTATGTTGTCCACTAGAGGCGCTGTGTTTTAGTCAGTTCCAACTCAAACACAGTGCCTCTAGGACCCAGAGGTGCAGTGTTTTAGTCAGTTCAATCGCTTTACCCGCGTTTTCTCTTGGAACGGACAGTCGGGCACCCTCATAAGCGGAATGTCCTTGTCAAAAAAGAGAAAAGTCGACACAGAGTGTCGGATTTTTCAAGAAAAATTGACTTCTTCCTATAAAACTGTTTGTTGACTAAATGTTTTAAAACGTTGTGCAATCACTGTGATCAGTTTTTTTTAATGTGTTTTAAGTCTTAAATAAATGTTAAACTGAGTAATTTAATGTAAAGATTTTTATAATTTATTTCTTCTTTGCACTAATACAACGAAAAAAGTGGACTTACTGTTCGTTCTATGTAATTTTGGAATGAGTTTACTGGTCTGGCCCACTTGAGATCAGATTAAGCTGAATGCGGC
>JBBPBX010020565.1:0-11274 GCA_038048925.1 Garcialebias charrua | reverse complement strand
TTGCCATTGCGACTCCGTTGGTTGTGGTCCCCGTTGTGCCTCGCAGCAGGGTTGTGTTGAGCTGGTGACGGCGATGTGCCCGACACCCTCTGTCCATCTGCCTTGTGCTTGGATTTCAGTCTGCAAGGAGGGCAGGCATACGTTTACTGGAAGTGTACAACTATACTGTATATGACTATATATACAGAAGGGGGGCCTATGATTGGAAGGTCGCCAGTTTGATGAACCCTGGACCTACATCAAAATGTCATCTGATGTACATAAATAAGCCATAAGTGAAATTCTGTTATATGGAAGCCCCTTTGTTAGAGTCAGAGAGATTTATTTGTCATTCACATGTCATGTGGTACATGTGGTGGAACGACACAAGGTCCCATTTACATCCAACAATAAAATGTAAAAGAAAAACAGTACCGTAATAACATCTAAGATATGAACTAAGAAAAACATCAACTAAAAATACACTAAGCACTAGTAGCATAAAAACATTACTTCGAACAGCAGCACGAACATGAGTCTGTGTGAGTAGATGAACACGAATGAACACAGCAACATGATGTGATATTTCACAGTGATTATTCTGGTTAGATATTCATGAGTCTAACAGCCTCAGGGTAGAAGCTGTTCCTCAGTCTAGTGGTTCTACACTTGATGCTCCTCAACCTCCTTCCTGAGGGGAGCAGGGCAAAAAGTGTGTGTGCTGGATGAGTGGGGTCTTTCATGATGCAGGTGGCCCTCTTTCTGCATCTGGAGATGTAAATGTCTGTGATGGTGGGGAGACTGACTCCAACAGACTTCTGTGCAGCCTTCACCACTCTCTCAGGATGCTCTCCACTGCACACCTGTAGAAGGAGGTGAGGACTGAGCTTCCCAGTCCAGCTCGTCTCAGCTGTTTGAGGAAGTAGAGTCTCTGATGAGCTTTGATCAGGCTGGTGGTGGTGTTGGTCCAGCTGAGGTGATCGTTCATGTGTACACCCAAGTTGTAGCTGGAGACCACTAGATCCTCTCATGTTCGGGGGGGGGGGGGTGTAAATGTGTTTGTTCCTTCTGAAGTCCACGACCATCTCCTTCGTCTTCTTCACACTGATGTGAAGGTGATTTTCTATGCACCAGCTCTCCAGGTGTTCCACCTCTTGTCTGTAGCTGGACTCATCATTGTTTGTGATGCATCCCACCACCACTGTATCATCTGCAAACTTTACAATATGACAGCCTGGATGCGTAGCTGCACAATCATATGTGAGCAGAGTAAACAGGAGAGGGCTCAACACACATCCTTGAGGAGAGCCAGTGCTGAGGGTTATGGTGGAGGAGAAGTTGTGGATCTTCACTGACTGTGGTATGTTTGTTAAAAAGTCTAGTACCCAGCTACAAATGGAGGGGCTTAGTCCTAGTGTGAATAGTTTGTCCATCAGGGTTTGGGGGATCATGGTGTTGAAGGCAGACGTGAAGTCCACAAAGAGCAGACAGACGTAAGAGTCCTTCTGCTCCAGGTGGGTGAGAGGTTAGTTTCTGTTTTGCCATGTTTAAAAGTGTAAATAATGAAAATACTGTTGATAGGCTCTGCATGTTTGTAGCACAATTCATTTTAAAGTTCTTTCTAATTGACGTGAAATAAACTTGAATTAATAATCTGGTGATTTTTGAAGTGATGTTATGTAAAGAAATCATCAATTGTAGGGATGGCTCCCTCTGTTGGTTTTCTCTCATCTCATGTCCAGGTGTTGTGATTTGAGTTAATGACTGTTTGTCTGTATATAAGTGAGCGTTCTTGTCCTAGTCTTTGTCGGGTCATTGTCTAAGGCTATGTTCACACTGCAGGTCTTAATGCTCAATTCCGAAAAAAAAAAAAAATCAGATATTTTGGTGTGAACGTTCACACTACATTTTATATGCGACCTGCATCAGACTCCAGTGTGAACGATCTACATTGCAGAAGCGACCCGCATGGGCAGAAGAAAACGTGTCTCAGAACGTCACGTGACACGCAGCACCCTGTGTTTGCGGAAGTAAACTTGGAAGCAGCGCCGGCCCAAGGCATAAGCAGAGTAAGCGGGCGCTTGGGGCCCCCCAAAGAGGAGCTGAGTTTTGTGGGTTTTTATAAATTTTATTTCATTCTTTTTATTATATGATTCTATAACACACAACTTCATCATAAAGTTCAGATTTTTATTTTCATAATGATATATATATAACATATATATCATATATCTGTGTGTATATGTATACTTGAATATGTAGAAATCGCTCTAGTAGAAAGGAAAGAAAGAAATGACAGGTGGTTGGGAACCCCCTTAGTGGGGGCCCCGGTGTCCCGTTTTACAGGTTTCTCGGGTTTCTGAGCTCCTTGCCTTAATGTGAAGTACGCACCCAAGCTAATTAAGCACCTGACACGTATAACGCTAGATAATGTCGCAAAAAAGGGCATATATCCTTCAGGGGCTGAAAAAAGGACGAGGAAAAAAGAAGAAGATAAAAAAACAGCAAGATAAAGGTATGTTTGTACAAAGTACGTCTCTTTTATCAAAAAATATTTGTGCAGCTGCTAAACAGCTGGCTATAGCACTCAGTACTGTACTCGTGTTTGTACTTGTTAATAACTGAGTTTTAATTTTATGTGAGTTGATTGGCACTACGGTATATATTTTTTTTTTTTTGGCTCAAAACAGTGTTTTTGCTAACGCTTGATAGCAATAATTAAAACGTCACAATACATAACATTTGCTAGTCAAATGTTTTACATCAGGCTATACAGTATTGGTATATTAACAGCTTATAGTTATGCTTGAGTTTGAAATATGTTGTGGACTGTTGAGCATGATAATTTATTTGACTAAAATAAACAATTTTTACACAAACATGTGAAATTCTGCAGGAGCACTGTTAAAATATTTTGTCAGCACAGAATCTCAGTGAAAGTCCACATTACCAGGCTCAGCTGTGCAGTGCGTCAACTACAGAAAGACTCACCATGCAGCATACAATTAATTTTTAGTTATAGCAATTACACCCCAGAGTCTGTAATGAAAGTATGCAAGGAATGTGTGTGCATATGTACAGTATGTATTTCATCTTATGTCCATCTTTGTCCTCTTTAGAGCAAAGTGTAGAATCATCCCCATCCTCTGTGCCCACTACAATCACTTCTGATCTACCTGGTAAGTTAACTGCATAACATCCTTTTTATAACTCCTAAACTAACTCGTAAAAATTTAATTTACAACGTAAGCAGAAAATAGAAGACTTTGGAGGAACAAATACTGTTTAAACATGTCTGAAGAAAAGTTCAGTTTTACTGGCTGATTTGTTTTATTACTACAAGCAAAAATGCAAAGTATGAAAGTATTTTTATCTTCTTCTTCTTTCGGCTTTTCCCTTTTCAGGGGTCGCCACAGCGAGTCATCCTCCTCCACCTCACTCTGTCCTCTGCATCCTCTGTCCTCACTCCAACTACCTCCATGTCCTCTCTAACTGCATCCATATATCTCCTCTTTGGCCTCCTCTGTGTCTTTTTCCTGGCAGCTGCATTTCTAACATCCTTCTACCAATATACCCACTGTCCCTCCTCTGGACATGTCCAAACCATCTCAGTCTGGCCTCCCTAACTTTATCTCCCAGTTGTTCAACATGTGCTGTACCTCTGATGATCTCATTCCTGATCTTATCCATCCTTGTCACTCCTAACGAGAACCTCAACATCTTCATTTCTGCTACTTCCAGTTCTTTCTCCTGTCTTTTTGTCCATGTCTCTGTCTCCAGACCATACAACATAGCTGGTTTCACCACTGTCTTGTAACTTTTCCTTTGACCTTTGCTGACACCATTTTGTCACAAATCACTCCTGAAACTTTTTTCCATCCACTCCATCCTTTATACTTTTCCATAAAAAAAGTGAACAACATAATTATAAGTATGATGTGACATCTAACATAACTACATTTTTTGTTATTTTCATCTTAGGTCCATCTCCATCCTCTGCAGAGCTAAGTCTATACTGTGTCTGCAACTACTGCTGAACTACCTGGTAAGCAGAACCTCTTTCATATAATTGTTTAACCATCTTGAGATATAATTCTGATATTATTTCTAAAATCAGACACTTAGAAAACCAAATTATTTACAATTTTTTTTTAAATAAATTTCAGTTGGTGTACTGGCAGATTCCTTTTTATTATAAGCAAAAACACACTGGTTGAACTTTTTATTTAAAAAAGTAAGCAACATAATTGTAAATGTGATATGACATCTAACATAATTTTTTTGTTTGTTTTCATCTTAGGTCCATCTCCATCCTCTGCAGAGCTAAGTCTAGCAACCCCATGTGCCCACTGTCTCATCTGTGTCTGCAACTGCAGATGATCTACCTGGTAAGTTAACAGCAAAACATCTTCTATAATTCCTCTTTGTGCTCCAGATCATTTTCAGATTAACAGTTATGTACATCGCAAACATTTTCTGCCCTTTTATGTTATTATTAATCTTCATCTTTCTTTTGTCTCTTTCTCAGAAGCTTCCACATCAAAGTCCGAGCCACACCAAGGATCATCAGCTCTGCCAATGGACCCAGCTGAGTGGCCATCTTTCCTCTCAGATGTAAACAGGACTGAGCAGGTGATGAGAGGACCACTGTCTATTAAGGATACCTTTTCCTTCCCCAAAAGGCATGATGGGCAAAGTTTTTTATTTATTTTTATTTTTAGAAAGTTTAATTTTACCAGTTTATTCATAGGCAGTTTTATCAATACATTCCGCCATGTCTGGCCTTCTGAGGACAGTCATGAACTTGATGTGGTCCAAAATTAAAATAAGTTTGGCATCCCTGCAATAAATTACAAATATACATTAAAAAGGACTGTCAGAGTTGCAATATGTTTTATCAGGTGGGAGAATGATAAAACCATCTGACCTTTGATTGCAGTAATTCACATTATTAGTAGAAACAGGGGGCCCCCATCCAAATTTCGCTTAGGGCCCCAAAGAGGCTTGGGCCGGCCCTGCTTGGAAGCGACAGTTTTCAGTGTGTGTTTGGTAATTTTGAAGTTGTTGTCCAATCGGGGAAAGCTAAACATCCAAATGATTAAAGGCAAAAGAAAACTGAGAAGAAAGCAAGCAAATTTTTTAGTGATGGGGATTTTTGGAGCTGGACGTTTGAATACATCTGTCAGCGCCTGTCTGATCGCCTTTCCCGACAAGACACTAATCTCTGCCGGCCCGAACTGTGACGTCGGTCTCACATTGGTGATACAAAAGTCAGATGTAAGTCACATGAGCGTTCACACTGCAGTCGCTTTGAAAACATTAGATATATATCCGATTTAAAACCACATACTGAAACGGCCTGGGTCGGATTTGAAAAAATCGGATTTGTCGCGTTCAGACCGTCATAAAAAATCCCATATGGGTCAGATGGGGCAAAAAAAAATCGGATTTGGGTCGGATTTGCCTGCAGTTTGAACGAGACAAACGTTTCCCTCATGTATGATGAAGCCTTGGATTAATCATTATCATTTTGTAAGTAGCTGCCTCGCCAGCATTTTGATTTCTTCATTAAAGTGTTTTATTATTTTACTCCTCACGCCTCTGAGTATTGCCTGCCTGCACTCTGGGTTCAGCTCGCTTCACCGGCACGATCCCTGACATTATGACCCGACAAAACAAGAAGTGAACCCAGCAGGCAGAAGAGCGGACCTGCTCAGCGGCGGAAGGAAACGGCCCCAGCTCTGGAGAAGCCGGTCGTCCTCCGCATGTACTGGTTCCGAGCAGAAACTGTCCTGAGGGACCACAGCCCAGAGGTAGAGATTCTCTCATGTCCACTTCTGGTGGAGGAGGAAGAAAGGGAGCTCAGAGGCGGCCACGCAACCTTTTGGCCGGCTCCCTCCTACACTCCAAAACTCAGTTCAATGTGGTCCGATTCGGATGAAGACTCAGAGCCAGAGGAGCGCTGGGCCGGTCCTGTTCCCGGTCCACATTGCCGCCGGAGAAAGCACCGAACTAAAAGAGTGGACATTTCCGGGTCCCAGCCCCTCCCACCTTCAAACTCTCCTTGCCAGCTGTCAGAAGAGCCGGGGAGAATTTCAAGGGGGGGGGGCATACCAGAGCCCCTGTCTGCCAGTCCGCCAGATGGGCTCTTTAGGAGCTCAGGAGAGACTTTTGCTGAAGGGAGACGAATCCTTCAGCCCCAGTGATCTGTGGGACAGACTGATCGCTGCAGAGGAAATATATTCCTCATTCACTGGGGCTGACAGCAACGACGACACGCCGGGGGTATGGCAACGTTTCCAGCAGGCGTAGTTGGAAAGATGCCACTACGTTCATTGCTGCCGACTCCTGCTCAGCCTGCTTCATCTCTGAGCTCACCAACAGCTGCACCCGGCCCGGGTCTCACTCTAGCTGCTCAGCCTGATGCATCAAGTCTGGTTCACACACCAGCTCCAAGGCTGGACCCCATTCCAGCACTAAGACATGGTTCACACGTCAGCGCCAAGGCTGGACCCCGTTCCAGCACCAAGACTGGTTCACACGCCAGCTCCAAGGTTGGACTCCGTTCCAGCACCAAGACTGGTTCACAAGCCAGCTCCAAGGCTGGACCCCGTTCCAGCACCAAGACTGGTTCACACATCAGCGCCAAGGCTGGACCCCGTTCCAGCACCAAGACTGGTTCACAAGCCAGCTCAAAGGCTGGACCCCGTTTCAGCAACAAGACTGGTTCACACGCCAGCTCCAAGGCTGGATCCCATGCCAGATCCAAGACTGGTTTCCATGCCAGCACCTAGGTTGAGTCTTCACTCTGCAGACACCTCTATATCTACAGGTGGTCCTCGCTCAGCCGACGCCTCTACGGCCACAGGTGGTCCTCGCTCAGCAGACGCCTCGACGTCCACAGGGGGTCCTCACTCAGCAGATGCCTCAACCTCCACAGAGGGTCCATGCTCAGCAGACGCCTCGATGTCCACGGGGGGTTCTCGCCCAGCCGCCGACCAACCAGGTCCATCTGGAGCAGTCTCTCTCTCTCTCTTTTTCCACAGACACTGCTCCCGAAGTGGTCCTGGGTATCAAGGTCCTCGTTTTGCCGGGGGTCTTCACTCCTCCAGAGGTCCTCACTCCGCTGAAGGACTTCACTTCTGAGGTCCTCGCTTCACCAGAGGTCCACGCTTTGCCGGGGGTCTTCGCTCTCGAGGTTCTCGCTCCGCCGAAGGGCTTCGCTGCAAAGGCTCCTCAGCCCATCTTGTCGCCCGCAGCAGAGGCTCCTCAGCCCATCTCATCGCTCGCTGCAGAAGCTCCTCAGCCCATCTCATTGCTCACTGCAGAGGCTCCTCAGCCCATCTCATCACTCACTGCAGAAGCTCCTCATCCTATCTCATCGCTCACTGCAGAGGCTCCTCAGCCCATCTCATCGCTCACTGTAGAGGCTCCTCAGCCCATCTCATTCATTCATTCATTCAACCTTTATTTATACAGGCTAGCCTCGTTGAGTCACGGGGACTCATTTACAAGAGGGACCTGTCTCACTCACACCAAACAACCATCCACTCTCACACTCACACCTAGGGTCAATTTAGAGTCACCAATCAGCCTAACAAGCATGTTTTTTGGTCTGTGGGAGGAAACCGGAGTACCCGGAGGAAACCCACGCATGCACGGGGAGAACATGCAAACTCCACCCAGAAAGGCCCCGGACCGGGATTTGAACCGGCAACCTTCTCGCTGAGAGGCAGCAGCTCTACCAGTTGTGCCACCGTGCTGCCAATCTCTGCCAATCTCATCGCTCACTGAAGAGGCTCCTCAACCCATCTCATCGCTCGCTGAGGCTCCTCAGTCCATCTCATCACTCACTGCAGAGGCTCCTCAGTCCCTCTCATCGCTCGCTGCAGAGGCTCCTCAGCCTATCTCATTGCTCGCTGCAGAGGCTCCTCAGTCCATCTAATCACTCGCCGCAGAGACTCCTTAGCCCATCTCATCACTTGCTGCAAAGGCTTCTCAGCCCTTCTCATCATTCGAAACAGAGGTCCTCACGTATCCAGGGGTCCTCACCTCTCCTGGTGATGGACGGCCTCCTGGCCGCCCTCCAGATCTGGCTTCTGGTGATGGACGGCCTCCATGGCTGCCCTCCGGATATGGCTTTGGGTGATGGACGGCTTATTGGCCGCCCCACGGAACCTTGTTGATGTTTTTTTGTGCCCGCCATCCTGGCAGTTTCCTCCCTCCACCCACCCTAGTGCTTTGGGGGGCATTCCTTGGGACGCCATGGGGCGTCCGTGGGGGGAGAATACTGTAGGGATGGCTCCCTCTGTTGGTTTCCTCTCATCCCTACACCTTCTGTTTCTCCCATGTCTATGTCCAGGTTTTGTGATTTGAGTTAATGACTGTTTTATAAGTGAGCGTCCTTGTCCTAGTCTTTGTTGGGTCATTGTCTGCGTTTCCCTCATGTCTGATGAAGCCTTGGATTAATCATTATCATTTTGTAAGTAGCTGCCTTAACAGCATTTTGATTTCTTTATTAAAGTGTTTTATTATTTTACTCCTCACACCTCTGAGTATTGCCTGCCTGCACTCTGGGTTCAGCTCGTTTCACCGGCACCGATCCTTGACATCAATAGTTAGTACCTTATGAGCAGAGCTTAATTTGCAAACAGATTGATGCCAGAACGCAGAGAGTGGGCAGGCTGGCAGGGGGTAGGGTGGGGGCAGGGTCTGGGGGTCCTCCCCCATACATTTTTGAATAAAGTAGATGAAGTTTCTTGTTTTTTGGTGTATTTTAACAGGTTGTTAAACATCTACATTTACCTACAACTGTAAACACTCCATGTATCCTCCCCTTCCCCACATGATGGTTCTGAGCCCGACACTGTCCCGGCTCGTTGTTGTCCGACTCCACATGTGAAACCTCCATGCACCTGCCTGCAGCTGCCTGTGGGCTCCTGACTGTGTACAACTGCCTGGTTAGCTCGGCACTCACCCCCACCACTCTTTTAGAGGCTGAGATTTTTTTGAGGGTAGACGTGGAATTGCAGCTCATATGTGATATTAAGAAGTCATCAGTGGCTGTTGTGTGTTAAAAATTAGTGGGTGTCTAATTTCAATTGGCTAGGAGGTGATCAATGGTGTCCTTGACCACCATAGATTAATCTTCAGCCATCCCAACGACCAACCCAGTAATTAAGGAAGCTCTACTTTTAAGCAATATAAACTCTAGAATGCATATCTGATAAGTCTCAATCTGGTCATCTGGACAGTTTCTTTTAGTCGAAACGTTTCACCCTCAGTCCCTCTGGACTGAGGGTGAAACATTTCGACTAAAAGAAACTGTCCAGATGACCAGATTGAGACTTATCAGATTTGATACCTGGATTATTGAGTATGAACTTTCTTGTCTAGAATGCATAGTTTCTTCAGATGATCAAGGTAGCTGGTTTACATAAATATGGCAGTGGCCATGTTGGATTTTGAGGTGGCAACCCAATGTTCAATAGTGACCTTTCCAATTTATTTATTTACCTTTTTTTTAACTACGTTAATTCCACTGAGATCACAGATCTCTTTTGCAAGGGAGGCCTGGACCTGAAGGCAGCCTAATATGCACATTGTTTATGCCTAGATGCAACCACACACCACCATGGAAGTTTGTGCCTCACTTAATATTCAAGTTATCCAGCTCACAGGATTGACGGACGAACGGACAGAGGCCATTTTCAATTCCCCTTTTCACTTTGCGATGGGAGACAATAACTGTTTGACAGAAAATCACTTCAGAAAAATGACCAGAAAATGTCTTTAAACAACGTTTTAGACATTTATATGTCCAAATAAAAGAAAAATATAATCCCATAAAAGCTGTCAAGACAGAACAAGCTTGGACAGGACAAAGTGGTTTCAGATTTGAATAAGGGGACGAGATGGAAGACATTTATAAGGTTAAAGAGAAAACATTTGTTACAAGATGACTAATTGTGACTGACAATAACCGTGTTTCCATCAAGGTTTCTTGATGCGCATTTTGAAGTATCGCATCAGAAAAGGTGAATGGAAACGGCACGATTCAAATTAACTTCCTCTAATTCGCAAAAAGGTTGATACGCTCGCTTGAGGTGGTTTTGGGGTTTTTCGAAACAGAGCTGATGCGCAAAACGAGAGATGGAAACAGATTTAACCGACTCAGTTCTGACGGAGCGAACATTCACGTCATGTGACTGATCAGCTGTTTCCGCTGTCTCCCCGGATGTATCATAACGCGCGGCAACATGGCTGGAAACAACAGATGTGTATGGACTGATGAAGAAACCAAAGCAAATGTCTGTCCACTATGACCTCCCAGAAATCTGGAGTACGGGGTCTCTCCCATGTGTATGGCACACGTCGTCGTCTTGTGGCCATTGCTGCATGCATTAAGATTACATGTCTTTCTCTTCGTCTCCGGACAACATGTAACATCGCTAAAACTAGTTGGCATGACAGAATAAATACAACTTGCCCGATAGCAACACATTCCTGAAATATTCTCTCCATTTTGCCGAGATGTGTGGTTCGGTTCCTGTTTTCAACCGCTACTTCCTGTTTACTGTAGACATGCGTAACGCTGACGTCTGACGTAATGCCGCTTTGCGTGGCCTGGTGGATTCGCTTCAAGCCAGTTGATGGAAACACTTCTGATTCGCATTAATTTTTATTTACATTTTTGCGAATTTTCAAAAATTCGCTCAAAATTTGAATTGAAAATAGATGGAAACACGGCTAATATATACTTATTGCATCCAGCCGGCATTCAGACTGAGATATCACGGGACGTCATTACAAGACACGCCAAGGAGCCCGTTTGTATCCTAATCTATCCCCCCGGAGGGCTGAGAGTAAATGAGACAGAGACTGACAGTCACCGAAGCAACCGTTCTGTCATTAGAGTGATTTCAGTGTGTGACCAAACTGAGCCTGTGTGTGTGTGTGTGGGTGTGTGTGTCACAGTCTACCTGTTGGGAGATCTGGAGGTGCTCCGAGTGGAGGACAGGGAGGCACTCCGGGAGCTGCAGCAGCTGCCTTGACGCTGTGAACTCCTGCTGGGGGTCTCACCAGGGGATCTGAAGGATGACAGCAGATGGACAAAGCACACACATATGCACACACACACACACACACACGCAAACATCATGGGGACACACGTGGCACAGTGAGCTCAGTAGTCCATCTTGTGAAGAATAAAACTTCTCAAGCACAAACATGCCCATTTTCCTTTGACAGGCACCAAATGTAACCTGAACTCACAGAAAACTCTCAGACTTTACC
>JBBPBX010020564.1:17133-32497 GCA_038048925.1 Garcialebias charrua | reverse complement strand
TCGAAGATGGAAGAAGCAGGTTTTAAACAGATGCTTAATGTGATTTTCAAATGTAAGATGAGAGTCCATTTTTATTCCAAGATTTGTAACAGAGGTGGAGAGGGGGATGTCTTGTCCAGAAAAGGAAATTGTTGTTATAGTTGATGTTTGTACCTGGTGAGGGGTGCCAATCAGTATGGCCTCAGTCTTGGAGCAGTTTAATTGAAGAAAGTTCTGATTCATCCATGCCCCTATTTCCTCCAGGCAGTAGAGAGGGCAGTGAGTGAAGATGGAGATGACAATGGCGATGCTCCAGTCCTGATGTAAAGCTGTGTATCGTCGGCATAACAGTGAAAAGAACCTGAAAGGTCAAAGGACCTGACCATGAGTCTTTCTTAAACTGGAATCAATGGAATCTGTGTAGATGTGAGAAATAGCCGTGAACGGGCATACATATGAGGCACTTATACAAACTGATGTGCACAGATACCCGCTAAAGCGTACATACTCCAATGTGAGCATGTCCACCTGCTCCCAGTGTGCCTAACTTAAAGTGCACTAAAACACGCTGCTAGCAAGTTGTGATGGGAAAAGAGCTGCTGTCAGGTTCAGCGGTTGCAAAACGCACTGCCACATGTGTAATTCGAGCAGCTGAGACGGCATAGATCACATCTCAGTCTCCTGAGCTTCAGCTGGCGTGTTATTGAGGACTGGAAAAGAAGGTGTGAAACAAATAAATTTAGAAGAGCATTAACACGCACGCACACAAACACATTTCCTTTTTTTTTTAACAGCTGCAGTTGTAGTGTTTCTGCTTGTTTCTTGAATCTGAAGTGCACTTCCAGTTTCACACCAATTATTTGTCAGCAGATAATTTTTCCAGACAGCACAGCCTCTGTTTCTCGTAGTCTTCATGAACACTCGACTTCAAACACAGGCTTGACAGAGCGTGCGTGTGCACGCGCTCCACTGTGTTCAGTTATTAGGAGTTCAAAAGAATTTAGGTTAATTAATGCAGTGATGATTAGGAATAATGTCCATGGCTATATGAAGATCAAAGCTAGACTCTTAAACAATACAAAATAACATTTTGTTACTCTAATTGCATCATTTATGAAAATCAGCATGAAATCCCAGTGTCAATGTATTTGTTAATCAAACCTAATTGGATATTACATTTTTACATTTACATTTACATTTATTACTACTGTTTACATTTACACTACTTTATATCAGAGTCAGAGTTAGTCAGAGTCAGAGTACTTTTATTAACATTGCACAAGTTTTCACCAATACAGTGTGAATATGTACGCACAGTCATCCTGAAGGGGGGTGAGTGTGTGAAGCTGCTGCCAATTCAGACCACATGTGACGAATCACATTATGTTCTTCAGCGCGGCCTCTCTCATCCGTATCGGGATGAAGGTCAAAGGTGTGAAACAAGGAAAGTACCATAAGGGTCACAGCGTTGGTATTAAAAAAAATGTATCACATTTTGTCTGCCAAGACACCACATGAGACAGTAAAAACCATACCATAAGCACATTTAAGACAGTTACATGTTGCATTTTGAGACTGAGGCAGGGAGATTTCTGTCCATGAGACATTCCAGATAGCAACAGTCTGAGATGTAACCAGCCGGCCTCCGATAACGCTCATAGAAAAGTTCTCCGGGGGGGTAGCGGACAAGACAAGAGGAGCAGCTGTTTGTCCTCAGTAAAACACGTCTCAGGAGAAATTAGATATCCAGCTTTTTCCAAGGCTGTTTCCAAGGGAGTCAGATAAGAATGGCAAATATTTTCACTTCAGGCTCACATTGTAATTTCTGCAGCCTTCAGTCTGTAAGGGCGACTCTGTTCCAAAAATGATCCAATTTGGGACTTTTTTCCACTGATCCAAGCTCTGTCCTCAGATGTTGACCAGTACAGCGTCCAGAGTCCCAATCCGAGGGTGATCTGTTCACCTTCCGGATAAGCTCGCAAACAGCTGATTTCTCGAGGTCACCGCGCAGACCAGACGTCGGGTGCTCCAGGCAAGTCCTGCTGAAGTCTCCCTCGTTTGCGATAGGCCAGTGCTCCACAAAACGCCAAAAAGCAAAGCGCTGCCATCATAATCCAATATAATCCAGATTCTTCACCTCCTCCACAGAGCACAGCGCAGAGAGCGAGACGCACACCATCCAAACAGGAATCCATGGCGTATCCTCTTCGTCACTCTGTGTGGATGGACCGGCTCCCCTCGTGCCTTGTCTTCTATCTTCTATCTTCTATATCCACACTACTGCTGATATATATATTCTTTTTACTAGCCTTATTGCATATGCCACTTTACCTCTATACCAATATCAGCTACCTCATACATATACTGTGTACATAAACTTCATATGCTGCTTTATCACTTTATTACAAATGTCAATGTCAGAACCTTCATTTTATTTTATAGATATACTTTTTATACTTTTATACTACTATGCAAAAACTCAGGACAGTATTACACTTTTATTATTTCATTTTATGCTTATGTTTATTAAATGTTTTAGTGTTTTAGTGTTTAAATGGTTACTGTTGCACCGAGGGACTGAGAGAAATGCAATTTCAATCCTGTGTATGTCCTGTACATATTGCAGTTTTGACAATAAAGTTGACTTTGACTTTTGATTAGTGTATTCTTTGCATGTGTGGTAAAAAAAGAAAAAAAAAAGAAAAGTGGAATGGCCTCTCTCTGTTGCACACAGTGAAAATCTTTAGAAAAAGTAAGCAGCTCTAAACCCTAAGCACACATAGCCCACACGCTCTGTTATGGAGAACATGTCACAATGAAACTATCTTGTACATTTATATGTGTATTTTAGCTAGTTTACAGTCCATCAACGTATGTAGAAAGTTATGGAATAGCTTTAGAGTTTGCATATTTGTATGCAATCCAGTTGTTCAGAAAAGAGCAGGCAAATAGCAGAATAACATCTGTCTTCTCACCAAACACTGGGTGTGACGGCCTGCAGGCAGAATAACAAACGACGAGCAGTCAAACACAGACTTTCTTGAAATAATGAAATTTAAAAAAAGTTATATTATTACATCTGTTTAGGTTTGACTCAACGGGTTTGTATTTGCTTATTCAACAAGAAAATTAAAGAAATCGTTATTTATTTTTTCCACGAGTCACAGTTGGGGAAAAAATAAAATCTGTGTGAATCTCTTATGCACTAAAAATAGACACAATGGCACACAAACAGAAGTATCTAAAATAATAATAATAATAAATAAATAAAAAAGAGTAGCGCCAGACAGTCAATAACAAGTGGAAAGCACCAGCCAGAGCAGACACAGTAAGAATCAATGGAGTTCTATAATGGCCCAAATGTCAGTCGTTTCCAACTTCCTTTAGATTTCAGTATTATTTTCTTTATTACTTTCTCCATAGCACAGTCACTTTGAAACTGAACATAGGTCACAACACCACAGTCTTTTTATGTAATGACCAGACTAGGGATGCACATTATTGGATTTTTGGCCGATATCCAATATGCCAATATGTTAAAATTTATTTGGCTGATAACCAATACCAATACTAGAAAGTTCATGCTCAATAGACCAGGTATCAAATCCGATAATTCTCAATCAGGTCAATACCAATACTGATTTATTTTAATTTTTATTGTTTCATATCTTTCTCTGTTGTGGGATTAAAATAGAGTCAGAGTCAGAGAGTCTTTATTGTCATTTGCACCGCATGTGGTACATGTGATGAAAACGAGATTATGTACACGGGGTCCCAGTTACATCCAACAACAAATGCAAGAGAAAAACAGTAATAACATCTAGAATTAACTAAGAAAAACATCAACTAGTAATACACTAAGCTTAATATAGTGGGAATAAACAGCAGCACGAACATGAGTTTGTATGAGCAGATGGTCACAGATGAACACAGATGAACACAGCAACAAGAAAACAGATCAGCATCAGCACAATGTGATATTTTGCAGTGTTTATTTTTTATTTTATTTTTATTTATTCATGAGTCTAACAGCCTCAGGGTAGAAGCTGTTCCTCAGTCTAGTGGTTCTACATTTGATGCTCCTCAACCTCCGTCCTGAGGGGAGTGGGGCAAAGAGTGAGTGTGCTGGGTGAGTGAGGTCTTTCATGATGCAGGTGGCTCTTTTCCTGCATCTGGAGGTGTAAATGTCTGTGATGGTGGGGAGACTGACTCCAACAGACTTCTGTGCAGCCTTCACCACTCTCTGCAGAGCTTTCCTCTCTTCAACTGTGCAGCCTCCATGCCACACGTTGATGCTGGAGCACAGGACGCTCTCCACTGCACACCTGTAGAACGAGGTGAGAACTGGGCTGCTCAGACCAGCACGTCTCAGCCGTCTGAGGAAGTAGAGTCTCTGATGACCTTTCTTGATCAGGCTGGTGGTGTTGTTGCTCCAGCTGAGGTTATCATTCATGTGTACACCCAAGTATTTGTAGCTGGAGACCACTTCCACTGCAGACCCACCTATTTTCAGTGGGGCATGGGTGTGTTTGTTCCTTCTGAAGTCCACAATCATCTCCTTTGTCTTCTTCACATTCATGTGAAGATTATTCTCTTTGCACCAGCTCTCCAGGTGTTCCACCTCCTGTCTGTAGCTGGACTCATCATTGTTTGTGATGCATCCCACCACCGCTGTATCATCTGCAAACTTAACAATATGACAGCCTGGAAGTGTGGCTGTACAATCATATAATGAAATACTACATTATTCTGCATGGTCTTGGTCAATTTAACCCGCTACTAAATGCAGATGCTAAAAAGGGGGCTGAAAATAATGTAACACTTCAACTTTGATTACCGGTATGTTTAAAGTCAAATATATTCATATTTACTCTCACTAACAAAATGACAACATTCAAACAGTGCAAATTTGTAAATTTTCAAAAATCTAAACTCAACCTGTTAACAAGCGACAAGTGAAAAGTGCATAAGTAGGCATGCGTTAATAGCTATAATTGACTGTTTCTAAAAAAAATAAAACAACAACAACACCAACAACACAACAACAACAACAACAACAACAAACAAACAAACAAAAAACAACTCTAAACAGAAGCCTTTTATAATGGTGTTACTTTGATGGAATGGCCAAAGTCTGATATTTAACTTTATCGCTAATATCGTCAAATACCAACATCATTATAACTTATTCAGAAAAAAATAATATTATAAACACACTTGAAAAAGATAAGTCAAATTCCTCAAATTAGACGTTTTTGAATGTTTGTCTCCATTTGAGAAAATGTGTTACTAAATACATGCAGTTTGACACACTTGTGACTAGGGCTTTAACAGACTACTCGAGTAATCGACACATCGATTACTTGGACGTCTATCAAGTTTTTTTAATTTCAAGTCGAGTATTCGTAGTGACGTCATCACGTTGCAGTTACAGAACAGAAAATTAATCAACTTCCTGTTTGGAACGCTTTGCGAACCGGTGTTACACCAAATTATGTGACCACTGTATATTGTGACCGTAGGGGGTGGTGTTGCGTGAACTGTTGCAGGTCACAGAATGTGGTGTAACACCAGGTCCAACGACCGCACCAGAACCAGCTTCCTCTGACCTTGTTTCACAAATAAAAGGCAAAAAATATTAATCTCTAAACCTATAAAAACCTATTAACATATTAATCTCTAAAACTAAACCTAATGCGCAGCACCACAGGCGGTGGTGCGGGGTGGTCAACCGCCCCACTGTTTTTAGTTTCGTTTTTGACGTGCCGCACATTTTTTTCACTTTTGCAGCTTAATAATAATAACAGTTTTGGGTTTCCTGAGACTTATTTGCTGTAAGATAAATGTTAGGAGCCTAATATATGCTCCCAATGTTTTGTTGGTCTTTTTTTGTAAATAATAAATTACTTCTTTTTTATTTTTTTTATTTTTTTGCGGTTTTAATTTGTTAATTATTTTTTCCATCTTGAGATCCTATGACATCATCAACTACTCGACCTCTAAGCTAGTATTAAGAGTCAGAGTCAGAGTCAGAGTCAGAGAGAATTTATTGTCATTTGCACCGCATGTAGTACATGTGTTGAAAACGAGATTATGTACACAGGGTCCCAGTTACATCCAACAACAAATGCAAGAGAAATACAATAATAACATCTAGGATTAACTAAGAGAGACATCACATCAGCTAGTAATACACTAAGCCCTAATGTAGTAGAAAAACATCATTATAAACAGCAGCACGAACATGAGCAGATGGTCACAGATGAACGCAGCAACAAGAAACAGATCAGTACAGTATCAGTATGATGTGACATTTTGCAGTGTTTATTCTTATTATTTATTTATTCATGAGTCTGACAGCCTCAGGGTAGAAGCTGTTTCTCAGTCTAGTGGTTCTACATTTGATGCTCCTCAACCTCCGTCCCGAGGGGAGTGGTGCAAAGAGTGAGTGTGCTGGGTGAGTGAGGTCTTTCATGATGCAGGTGGCTCTTTTTCTGCATCTGGAGGTGTAAATGTCTGTGATGGTGGGGAGACTGACTCCCACAGACTTCTGTGCAGCCTTCACCACTCTCTGCAGAGCTTTTCTCTCTGCAACTGTGCAGCCTCCATGCCACACGTTGATGCTGGAGCACAGGACGCTCTCCACTGCACACCTGTAGAACGAGGTGAGGACTGGGCTTCTCAGACCGGCTCGTCTCAGCCGTCTGAGGAAGTAGAGTCTCTGATGACCTTTCTTGATCAGGCTGGTGGTGTTATTGCTCCAGCTGAGGTTATCATTCAAGTGTACACCCAGGTATTTGTAGCTGGAGACCACCTCCACCGCAGATCCACCTATATACAGTGGGGTGTGGGTGTGTTTGTTCCTTCTGAAGTCCACAATCATCTCCTTCGTCTTCTTCACATTCATGTGAAGGTTGTTCTCTTTGCACCAGCTCTCCAGATGTTCCACCTCCTGTCTGTAGCTGGATTCATCATTATCTGTGATGCATCCCACCACAGCTGTATCATCTGCAAACTTAACAATATGACAGCCTGGATGTGTGGCTATACAATCATATGTGAGCAGAGTGAACAGGGGCCTCATGTACAAAGACCTGCGTAGATTTCTTACTGAAAAGTCACGTACGGACAAATCCAGAAAAGTGTCCACGCACAAAAAAATCCAGAATTATCAAACTGTGCGTACACCTGAATCCACGCACATTCCTTATGTACAACACAATTGACGTGGAACTGAGCGCACGTGAGACACCTCCCCTGACACGCCTTCATTTACATATGTTAAACAGATGCAAATTACTTCCTGCATGTGTGAAGGACATGTTTGTTTGATCCCTGCGCGATCAGAAATGATTTCTAGATTCAGGAAAATAATGAATTTAATATAATATGAGTGAGGACAAACATCCTAAGTAAGAATAGTAATAAAATGTGTTCATCATGCAAAGAACGAGTGATTGTGTGTCGGTTCGCGCACCCTGCTGTGGTGCGCGAACCGGCTCATTCATTCATTCTGTGTGGAAATATTAACTTTGCGCACGAGTTTATTACCATAATTACTGTAAACACAGAGGAACTTACTTGGATGTTTGCTAGAACATAGATCTTTGTTTATGTAGATGATGTGAAGAAACGAGTCTGTGCGTCTTGGTGGAGACATTTCATGACATGACGTGATGTTGGCGTCTCCAGACGCTGCTCCCTCCGCAGCCCTGTGCGCAGTCTGTCTGTGAAGCTTTTACTCTCCTACAAGTTATATAACAAGGTGTACTTTCACGTGTCATTTTGGGGGAATCTACAATAAACGCAGATAATGAAACACCTCCAGCTGCCGTGTCGACACCGGTGAGGGTGCGCGCGCGCTCCAAAGCGCGACCACTCAGCCTTTGGAAACATATGGATGAGACCATTCTATTGGACATGATCCGGCTTTGTGTGGACTGGACTGCACAGTCCCGATCGACCTGCAGCTCCCTCATAGCTCGGGAACAGTTTGACCGCTGCTTCTGTATGCACGCGTGATGCACTATTCCACCCAGAGCGCAGCAGTAGCCAAACTGAAAAATTATTATTTCTGAAAACGGCTGATAAGCCNCATATTCAGTGTAAACAAAACGCTCACGTAGAGACGGACCGAGGCCGGCCGCGGTCCGCAGGTAAACCACGAGCGTGCAACCGCACAAACATGGAACCTGGGAGGTTTAGCGTAGGTGGAAACGTCCGTGGGAACCTGCTTCTAAACGCTAAAGAAAACGAGTCGGACGACAAGAACAAACATCCTGCGAGACGGAGAGGCACCACGAAGACGTCAACATTCCTACAAGCGGCTTTTGTGAAACTTCTAGACCTTTGGGTGTAAAGTTTCAGCCGAACTCAACAAATCAGAGCAGAAATATGTAATTATCAAACGTCATTCCAAATAACTCAAGGATGTCGTCATTCTTCTCCTATTGTTAGTCTTCGGCTGTTCCTGTAGGTAAACAAACGCACGTGGTTGTTGACGTCCTGTAACAAACTTTGTTCACAAGTGTTTTTTTTTTTTTTTAAATTAAGGACAGATTAACTTTAAATATAAGAAAAAGATGTAAAAATATTTTGACAGATCTTGATGACAGTGCAACAAGTAAATGTTAAAGTTTTACAACAAACTACCGACATCATTTCTAGTTAACTTTTGTATTTTCAACTTAAAAAATACATGGAAATATTGCAATTTTTGTTTATTTTGAAACCTTTTTTCATCACTTGGACAAGTTGAACAAATTTAAGGACTAATTTTAGGTTTTATCAACAATATGGAAGTGACTAAAAGTGAACATCAATTTAGTTCAAGTTGCTTCTTGTGGACAATTATTTAAAAAAGGAATTAAAACACTAATTTGGGACGGTTGAGGTGTAGAATGATTTAAAAATTACAGAAGGATCATTTTCTAAAAAGAAGGTGAACAAACAGTAACGGCATCAATCACAACAGTCATCTAAACTTCTCACAAACAGACCCTCACCCCCACCCCAAAAGCATCACATTTCAGTAAAACTGTACAAAGAGCCAGTCTGAGACGCTGCCAAACAACCTCCTGGTTTCCCCTCTGCAGGATATTTACAATAAGAAGCTGGGATTAGTCATCCATAATCCAACTGTTACTCAAAGTTTCACTAATAAATAGATTTTTACATATAAAACATCCCCCACTGGAGGTTTATACAGTAATCTGCAGTTCTTCTCTCACACACACGTCACACACTTTGTTCAGCGGATCGTTTGCCTTAAAAATAGTCCAAATTATTCATTCATTCATTCATTCATTCATTCACTGCTCAGTTCATTCCAACAGGCCTCAGAGCTGTCTGGTGCACCGAGGCTGCACTTCACCGCTGAGTCAACAGCACAACAGGAATATAAACGTATTAAAAAAAGAAGAAATCACTACTTTTCCTCTTTTAGAGGGTGGGGGGTCACAGTGAAGCCCCACCCAGGTCAGCAGCATGAAGGGCAGAGCCACAAAAATAAGCTTATACATAGTTAAAGTTTTAAAAAAAAAAAACTGCTAGATGGCTAAAGAGAGGAGCGTCCAGCTGTCCTCCCTCCACGTCTAGGTTTAAAACACGTTAGTGCTAAAATTCAAGTCTGATGATGTCGTCTCATCCAGAGCGACACGTGGATGTTCTGAGTGTTCCCACCGGTGTCGGCTGCTCGTGCTCCTCAGTCCAGTTTCTCCAGCACCGAAGGCACGTAGACCAGGCTGAGCTCGCTGCCGAAGTCGCAGACGATGGCGGCGTTGTCGAGCACCAGCAGCTGCCGGACGCCCTGACCGTCGCCGCTCGGGCTCAGGTAGACCGTCTGCAGCAGGTCGCCGAAGTTCAGGTCCCAGAAGGAGACGCAGCCCTGGCCCCCCGTCACCAGCAGGGACTCGGAGATCACTCCCAGACTGGCCCCGCAGCCCACCTCCTGGTGACGAGGACAAACGTGTTAGAAAAACAACCGTCTTTGAATCGGTTTTTCTGAGGAAAGATGAAGTTTCAGGACGAAGTTGTCTCAAACTAAAACCAGGCACGAGTAATCTGAGGAGTTCAGAGATTAAATCATTATTTTTGTTTTAAAATAGCAAAAATGTGTGTTTAAAAAGACTCCTTTAAACTTTGTGTGTGTTTATTTATATGGATGGATGGAGACAGATAGATATAGACATAGACAGATAGACAGACAACAGCGATATAGATAGATAGACAGACCGATAGACAGATAGATAGATAGATAGATAGATAGATAGATAGATAGATAGATAGATAGATAGATAGATAGATAGATAGATATACAGATACTGTAGATAGATATACAGATACTGTAGATAGATAATTTCTTTGGATTTCTGTATCAATTTAGGGCCAAAAATATCTGTGTTTTTTAACCTTATTTATAATAATAATATATATATATATATATAATATATAATTATTATTAACTATTTAGAGTATTTTTGTAGTTTCAAAGCAACAAGAAAATTAAACAACATTAAGTCTGACAAAACCAAAGTGTAAAATTCAATGACTGACGATTACCGGTATATATTTTACTGGCAAGCATGTTTTGATCACTAAGTAACAGCTGTATACTGTAAATGTGTCATTTTTGTTTATCTGAGAATATTCAACAACTGTACATATGAATTTAATGAAACTTAAAACATGGCTACACAAAGAGCCCAATAAAGTGATTTATTTTTATTTTTATTATAATCTGATCATTGCAGTCTTCGTGTTTTTTTTAATTGATCGTTTTCAAAGTACTTTTGTCCTCTAAAATAAAAATATACTGAAACTAAACTAGATTTGTCCGGCTGGTTGTTGGTGGAGACGTCACTGCGGATCCTTCAGTACCTGCTGGATCGAGTAGAGTTTGATCCCGGTGCTGCGGTCCCAGATACAGATGATGTCATCCAGTCCTGAGCTGATGACGCAGGAGGTGGTGCAGACCAGCGAGGTGACGTCGCCACGGTGACCGTAGACGTGGCTGACACGACTTCCTGTCAGGACGTCCCACAAACAGATGGCGCCGTCCTGCCCGCCGCTGGCCAGAACCATCGTCTGAGGGGAACAAACAGAAGCACCAGTAAAACTAAATGTTTTAGAGTCAAATTACAGATTTTAAACTTTTGACTGTCTTTAATGATTCTAAATATGGGAGAGCGTATTGCAAAGTTAATTGAATTAATGTACTGTACTTAAAATTAGTTTCAACCATTATAAAAAATAAAAGTGACAACAGATGAAGAACTCGTGTTTTTATTACAAGGTGAACTTTGCAGTATTTTCTCAGCTATGCATTTTGATCGAATCGTTCTGATAGAAACATTAAAGGTGAAGTCTGCAGTTTCTGTAGAACTGCAGCACTTAGAAAAAATTTCAACAGGCAAAGCATTCTGATCCCTCCCCCTCAGAGCCATATATGGCTCTGCCCCCCCGTGGTCTGTTGAAATTCAAATTCAAGCTCTGTTTTTATTGGCTGGTTACAAACTTTGTTTTTATTGGCTGGAAAATGGCGGGTCACTTTTTCTTTTTAGAAATGCTTATTTACCACCTGGAGAAGCAAGGGGACAATATTTTTTTTTTGTTTTTTTCAGAGATTACCTCTCTAACATCAATCTAGTGACAGAGTGAAGAAATATGTTAAAAATATATTGTTAGAAAAGTTACATATAGCAGCTTTAAAGACAACAGTATCTGAGGATAATAAGGAACTGACCTGATCAATATAGATGGCTGTGATCCCTCCAGAGTGACCCTGCAGAGTAAAGAGGCAGCACGAGTCCTCCAGTCGGTAAACCTGAACAAAACACGCAGGACTCATATGTAAGCAGGACTAAGACGAGCATGTTCTCCAAACTGTGGTTTGTTTCTTTGGTACCCGGACTGTGTGGTCCTGACTGCCGGTGACGACCCTGCCGGCGGCCGCTCGCAGCACCGTGATCGGCTTCTGGTGAGCGCACTGCACAGAGCGTGTGAGCTGACAGCTGATCAGGTCTTCGCTGCTGTAACAAGGAGACGGTGGCACGCTGCCTCGCCCAGGGCCACCTGCACGGAAATAAGGACCAACATGTTTTCCTCTGAACGTTTCTGTGGTTACTTCCTCCTGATCCTCACTTTTATATGGAAGAGCCTGAGTTACAGCTGAATGTGATGCTCTAGTCACCAATAAGCCATTTAACTTATTCCTTACTCGAAAACCAAACACAGTAGTCCCTCGCTACTTCGCGGTTCGACTTTTGCAGTTTTTCAAAATAATATTGGACATGACACAAATGGCTGATTGATCGATGAGCTGCAAGAGTGGCATGGATTGCTTATTTAAAATAAAGTACAGGTAGTCCTCGGGTTACGACGGTCTCGAGTTACAACGTTTTGTGGTTTTGACGCATCTCCCATTTACTATGAAAAGTCTCGTTTCGAGTTATGCAGTTTTACGTCATCAACGTCGTGACGCAGCAGCGGAAGAATACAGTATTGTACTATACGCGGTGCAGCGGCGGAGGAATACTGAACTGTACTGTGAACGCGGTTTTACGTCGTAAACGGAATGCAGAATACGGCGGATGGACCGGTTTTACGTCGTAAACGTAGCGGCAGAGGAATACACTGCACTGTACTTTGAACGCGGTTTTACGTCGTAAACGGAATGCGGAATAGGGCGGATGGACCGGTTTTACGTCGTAAAGCAGAGGCGGAAAATATTGTACTGTACACGGTGCAGAGGCAGAAAATATTGTACTGTACGAGGTGCAGAGGCAGAAAATATTGTACTGTACGCGGTGCCGCGGCGGAGGAATACTGTACTGTACTGTGAACGAGGTTTTACGTCGTATACGGAATACGGCGGATGGACCGAGGACAGCGTCACCAGCATCCCAGTAGGCCATTAACTCTTTTTGCCCTTCATTATGGCTCCCACACATATGTGTTTTTTGATAATTATGTAGGGTACTATGTTAGGATAGACTAAGTTCTTGGTAATACAGTACTGTACATGTATGTGGTGCAGTATGTATGTATTTTCCGACTTACGCCGAAAATCGGTTTACACCGCCGCGTAGGAACAGATCTACATCGTAAGTCGGGAACTACCTGTATTTTAAATTATTTAGCGCCTGTGTGCAGTCCACAGTTGCAGGGAGAAGCTCCCTCTGCAGCCTGTCATGATCTGCGCTCTCTGCCACGCCCACATTTCTGCTCCGCGCTGCAGCAGCTGCGTCAAGGGTTAACCCTTTGCTGTCCTACTGTGCTTCTCTTCTCTACAATTTAAATACTGTAATATTTTAAACAAACAAATTGTTTATTTACACAGGAGGGAGGGAGATTGGGAGCAGGTGATGAGTGGGATTGCAGCGTGGCAGATCATGACTGTGCTCTTTTAGAGCGTTTAGTTTAGAAACATTGTTTAGAATATTGCAAGAGTGTGGGCAGGGTTTATGAAGCCTTAACATATATAAATACACTAGTAAGTACTTTGAACTACTATCCCTACTTTTTTCACTTATCGTGGGGGGAGTGGCCCCTGAATCCTGCGATAAACGAGGGATTACTGTTCATCATGTTTTTTATAAAGCATGGTGTCTTCTTAAAGGCTAAACAAAAACTAAACAGACTGAAAGATGGATGTAATAAAGTCTTACCTCTGTACTGCAGAAGGCCTAAAGGTTTGTTAATCTCAACTGTGAAGAAATCTAAGGACCCGTTCAGCCGAGCCGCCACAATTCTGAGTAGAAAAACATTTCCGAATAGGAAGTTATTTATGCATTACTTCATTTCAAACAAGAAACTGGGACACTTTGTTTTGAAATTAACATAATAATACTGTATACTGTATCCAGTGAATGTAAACTAAGGTAGTTATTTATAACATACTAATCTGTGTGGTTTTACTACATACACTATTGTTTTTATTTTAATTTTATCATCAACTTATCTACAACTGATAAAACTGTATTTACATTTATATGTGAAAAATTAAATTAACAACTCACAAAATTAAAAACAGTTCAGGATGTTTTAGTTGGTTTCTGTGGATGTTTACCTGTTGTTGAGGAAGGCCAGAGCTGTGATCCCAGAGACTCCATCTTCATTACTGCACCGCAGGGACCCTTCAACTGCATCCCACAGCTGGAACAAATACACAAGAAATGGTTACTGTTGTTTTACAATAAAGACCAGTAAATGCTTGATGTCAACATAAACTGTCTGACCGGTACTGTTTCACACACCTCCAGTTTGCCGCTGCTCCTTCCAACAGCTATCAGGTTCCCTCTCAGTTCCATGGCCCAGACAGCACTCTCCCAGTCTCCAGACACTGCTGATGCTTGTGTCCCAGTTACAGAGTCTCTCTCTGGGTTCAGGGGCCCAGCTGAGTCCCCTAAGCTTGGACTCCTCTGGACCTGAGCTCCTGAAGGAGGTGAGGAGGAGGCTGAGGAAGCAGAGGGGTAGGTGGAAGGTGATGGTGGCTCGTGCTCCATGTAGGCACGCTCCACCAGTCCTCCAAAGTCAAAGCCTCCTCTGGGTGGTGTGGAGGGGTTGCACGGTGGCTGGGAGGTGAAGTTCGTGTCGATGAGCGGCGTCAGATCGGGCTGGTCGGTGAACAGGGGTGGGCGGGTAGGTGAGCTGCGGCATCTCAGCTTGTCCTCTGGTATCCCGTCGCAGCAGATGGAGGGGTCTCGAGGTTCACAGTCTGACTCTGTGGTGCCGCTTATATTGTCCCAAACGTCTCTCTGCTCCCAGCAGCCACTGCTGCTGCTCCGCCTTAATCTGAAGAAAAACAGAGCTCAGTTAGGTAGAGACGAAACAGAAAATCTACTGCGTACCAAGTTTGTTGTACTAGATCACAGAGCAGAAATATGTACTAAAATGCAGAATGTTTTCTTTCTGCGTTAAGCACATACTGTATAAGGTCTGTTTAGTACATCGATTCTAAATATTTAAGGAAGAGTATTTAGTCATATTAGATATCAAGAGATAACTGTGCAGCTACAAAATGCTGTGGAAAAATATTTTAAAATAATTAATTAAACCACTTTGAGACAAAACAAAAATACACCCAGTAGTCCCAAGAACTTGCATGAAAAAAAGTAATGTACTGTAATTTCTGGACTATAGGGCGCACCCAAATATAAGCCGTGCATACTAAATAAAAATGTGAATAGATACGCTGCGGGTGTCTACATTGTAACATGAGAATTAAAGACAATTTTTATTTATTTTTGTAACTTTTAACTAAATACGTATGGGTAACACACAAATACGTATGGTAAATGTTTTTTTTATTTACTGAACAATGCCTTTAACACAGCTGGTTAAACATACACACACACACACATACACATATATATATATATATATA